>CM052250.1:13214610-13235550 GCA_028455795.1 Lasioglossum marginatum | reverse complement strand
ATAAAAAATAGGTCCCGCTGAAATTAGGCGATAGTGAGAGGGGAAGAGGATGAGAGTGGTAAATGGATTTGAAACCCTGAAGGGACCAAATATTATTACTTACCTAATATAAGAATAATGTACTAGTTTTTAATAATATAACAGTCTCGTGTATGAATAAGTACTTAAGTAAAATCCGTGATAGGTAAATATTACGTTTAGGAGAGGCAGCTCCGATGTCCTTGACCTTGACATATGTCGTCAAGGTCACCCTCCTGAGTGACCTTCAGAAGGTTTTAGCCGTCGCTCGTCTTTTGTTAAAAGGTTATTAACAAAATAATTTTCATAAATTTGCCACTTATGATAGCCATTTCTATAGATTTCCAACACTCGTTAGGCCCAAGTTAGGCATAGATTAAATATTTTCGAAGTCCAGATTAGGTCGGGGTTAGATGTGTATTTGGGGATCTGGGGGACGAGGCCCCCCAGTCGCCCACATGACCGAATAATTACTGATTATTACATATCAGTGTATATATCTGTGAGTGCGCGTTACATACATAGTTTCGAATGAGCTACACCTTAGATAAATAAACATAGCAAGAAGCCACGTATCCGAATGACAATGGGTTCTTGGTGGTATTGAGCGTAACACCAAAAAAGTCTTTGTTTTGCCAGTACCAAACCGAACTACTGAAACACTGCTACCGATCATTCGAAAACATATTGTTGTCAGTTCAATTATTCATACGGACAATTGGCGTGCATATAATGATCTGACCAATGAAAATTATACACATAAAACCGGGAACCATTCGACTAATTTTGTTGATCCTCAAACTGGAGTTCATACACAAAGTATTGAAAGATTGTGGAGGGACCTGAGAGCAAGCATTCCTCGCTATGGCATACGTGACTATCATTACACTAATTATATCGCCGAATTTTTATTTAAAAGAGTGTACAATTTTGATGAACGCATTGATGCTTTTTTGAAATAATGAATTCTATGTATCCCATTAGACCATTTAAATACTGAATAAAATTCTCATTTTGAAGTTGTTAAAATTGATTAAAAATATTGCAGTGGAGGGCTTCGCCCCCCAGACCCTCCAAATACAAATCTAACCCCGACCTAGTAGTAGTAGTAGAGTAGTGTTACTGCCAGGGAAGGGCGGCTCGGCCGCCCCTCGCTTCCTTAAGACACACCGGATCTTTCATCACCAGTATCACAATTGGCGCTGCCGGCACTCGGCCCACTATGGGTTGCGTTTTCCACAGCGTTCGATCTCCAGACTCTGCTTTTTATAGCCCGTGCAACTTGCAGAGTGGTCGATCTACTAGACAGGGGGTGGTCGTCATTGGTGAGTAGGCCATTCTACCTATTTACTGAGAATTTTTGAGCTTTTTTACGGCTCGTGACGGACGTCGGACCCTTCACCTTCGGACCTGCCCTTTTGGCTCCCCCCACTTCACCATAAAACCATCACGTATATCTTTGAGTTCTATATCCCGGTCCCTATTATGTCTCCAGCTACACCAGAGACTTACCCACCCCTTCCCTGACACCCCATTTGGTTAGGTTAGGGTTCAGCCCTACTCTAAGACTCTATATGGGCTTGCAAGGATCAAAGGACCGCGGAATACAATTGGGAAGAATGGGAAGAAGCTGTTTTCAACTTGGGGTCAGATCCGACTTCGACGAAATTTCAGTAAATTCTGAAATATCAGTTCCATACGGTCTTCACTTGCCGTGCCTACCGCGCATTGGGCTGAGAGTGGAGGGCTCAAGGCACACTAGGAATTATGGCTGTTTGATTTGGACGTGACCATCGTCCTCAGGTTTCAGTGGATAGACTCTAGGCTCCGTCCATCAAACTGTCCCCCATTAAGATTTGTCTTCGTGGTAATGCGCCATTGTGACCGACATTTGATCGAGCAAAGTTGGAGTGATTTAACCTCGCGTTCTTGCAGTCTCCTGAAAAGTCCAATGGCACGTATCCTACATCTGTGCCTACATGTACCTTGTGTGGGTAGTTTGTAATAACTTGGGTTATTTGTTAACCCTCCGAAACCAGAGTACAGTGCCCCTGTGCACCGCTTGCTCCGTTAGCACACGTCGAAACGTGCCCCAGGGACCACCACGTGGAGGTGGAGCATGAGGATTTAGGATATGGACTGGCACCACTGTGGCCATACCCTCCAATGGATCAAAGTCACCATTGGAGAGCCCCATACCCCTCGGTCCTCTAACCCTGACCTAACCCAGACCTCGAAAATATCTAATCCAAGCCTAACTTGGGCCTAACGAGTGTTGGAAATCTATGGAAATGGCTAACATAAGTAGCATATTGATGAAAATTATTTTGTTAATTACTTTTTAACATAAAACGAGCGACGGTTAAAATCTCCTGAAGGTAACTCAGGAGAGTGCTCCCAACCGTCGTCGAACACCCTGTATATAAGATGAGCTTTCAATTTTGAGAGACTACTCCTAGATTTTCGTATGCGTGGTCGCCCCCTCCTGCATAACCACAACTCACTCTCAGAATTTATAGATTGCTCCACCCTTGTAGACTTAACTCAAACTTTTTTTTTATTCTGTATTTATAGCCCAGCGCTAACCTTTTCTAACACCTTTTGAACCGAAGATTGGTGCAGTTCCGAAGACTCGCTATCCATATTTCTCCCAAAACCTAATCCAGATCTAAACCTAAACCTAAATTCAGATTATGTGAATAGTGGGTTGTGGTTAGGTCATGGGAGGGGCAGAGAGGGCAGGCCCGACCACGCATATAAAAATCCAGGAGTAGCCTCTCAAAATTGAAAGCTCATCTTATAATATGTATGACCAGAGTGAGACCCTGTTATCTTTCTGATCTCCATAACGTGTTTACAAAAACAATAAACAGACGCCGCGCCGCGCCAGAGCAGACATACGGCATACGTTGTCACGGAGCGTGCACGAATACGGAAAATTCAATTTACAATTAGTACTAGCAAAATTTGTTTGCAATTATCTCGGAAACTAAGTCCGAGCGACGGGTAGGTGTATAGAGAAAAGTTGTTCAGAATGTTGTCCTTGACAACATATGTCAAGGTCAAGGTCATCCGAGGTGCCTCCCCTAAACGTAATATTTACCACATAATCTACTTATACATTGGAATATCTTGATGATTATGAAATTATGATATTTTCTCAACTTTTATTTGTTCTTTTTCATTCTTTTATTTGTCGCTTTAACGCAAAATAGATATGTATTTGCGAGTATGGTGACACTTCTGTTTATGCTCGAAATTCTAAATTTAATGATTTGAGATTCTGAATACTATACATATGCGAGTAATTAAGAGTTAAATGTATTATTTAACCCTTAGCACTCGAATGGTGACTCTGAGGCGCCACTAAAAATAAGTAGCAAAATACTTTTTACATTATTAAATATGTCGGTATCTAATCAATTACTAAACATTTAGGTATTGTATGAGATATTATACAAATTTCGTATCGATAAAATTTCAAAAATCATAGGGAATGAAAACATTCTAGCTAGGAAGAATAGGAATATTCTAGCTAACGAAGCTTTTGAACAGGGTGTAATAAATAGTATGTTATTAATTTTCTGTAAACTGAAATAGAATTCTATTTCGTTATAGTCAATATATAGTCTTTGGAGAAAAACAAACTACAATAAATATAAACTTTCTTTTCTTTTTGTATGAAATTCTGAACATTGAAGAATTTCTTGTCACTAGACTCCGGATTTTATGCGTCTATGACAAAAATGATTAGGTGCAATTTAGGTAAATTTATAAAATAGTTATATGTCGTTAATGAAATAGTTAAATAGAGGTATCCTGATCTGAGGTATGCCATCGATTGTGAGACTGAGTGTAGTTGTTTCTAGTCTTGTTGAGTCGGTAATGCGATGATCGCTTCCATTGACAGCCAAGGACTATGGACTATTCCTTGCCGACGAGGACGTCAAGAAAGGAGTGTGGCTGGAGCCAGGACGGAATCTCGATTATTATATTCTGAGAAACAGCGATCTTCTCGAGTACCGGCGCAAACTGCGGACCCTCAGAGTGCGCATGTTGGATGGAACGCTGAAGACACTGCTAGTGGATGATAGTCAACCCGTTGCCAATCTCATGGTAGTAATTTGCACGAAGATAGGCATCACGAATCATGACGAATACTCGCTGGTGCGCGAGCTGGCCGACGAAGAGACCGAGAATCAAAAGCCAGGCAATTTCGGCACCCTCACTCTCAAGAGAAAGAAAGAAGAGAAAGGCGAACGGGACGCGAAGATGGACCAGCTCAGAAAGAAACTGAAGACCGATGACGAAGGTAAATAACACTAGACCAGCGCCCGATTCCATATTGAACGTTAATCCGTTCACTCGTGAAAACGAGCTTTTCTTACTTGTCGATTGGTCTCGTTACAGTTTCTGCTGAATTTAAACCTATGCACTACGAATTTTGTCTTTCATTTTTCTTACCCATAACTCCCTTTCATTTCAACTTCTTGCTTCACAATATCGAGTCAGATTCGTGATGAAGCTTTTGAACAGAGTGTGAGAAATATGTATGTTATTAATTTTCTGTAAACTGAAATGAAATTCTATTTTGTTATAGTCAATATATAGCTTTTGGAGAAAACATACAATAAATATAAATTTTCTTTTTTTTCTATAATGAAGAATTTCTAATCACTAGACTAAAATTTAAAACAGTAAGAAGATTAAAAGACTTTAAGAGTATTAATATATTATTTTCAGTACATTAAAATCATTAGTGAAAAATATAAATTTATGTTTAGCTCCTGTGCCTTGCATCAATGCACAAACGTTTTATTTTGCGTAAAGATTGCGTAAAAACAAAATAAATACTCGTGCAAGGGGTTAACACTAACCGTACCGAGCGAAAATGTGATTAGCACACGTTGTTTCATAAAAATTATAAGACTGGATTTATTTATATTTCACGCAATTTTTAGAACAATGTGTACTTGAACGAAGAAATTTATTTAATAATTTCTGATGAAACACCTTTATAATTTCAGTAATTAATTTGCACACCTAATAACACACTTCATAGTAGATGTTAAATTCTCTTTTAGTGATCAGGGTTTTTCCCAGACATTTTTATTTAATAACTTTGTAATACTTACGGTTTTCCAATGTTCCTCTATTTCTGTTTCTAATACAGTTCGTATCAAATGTTAAGTATTGTTCTAAAATTTCATGGACTGAAAATTGTCTTGTACTGATCAGCACTTTTTCCAGTCATTTTTATTTAATAATTTTGTAATACTTACGTTTCCCTAGTGTTTCTCTATTTCCGCTGATCTAATCCACTAAGTCTTTTCATAGTGAATTGGATAGATCCCAGTAAGACGTTGCGGGAGCAAGGTATAGACGAGTCGGAGACGGTGTTGCTGCGGAGGAAGTTTTTCTTCTCGGATCAAAATATCGACAGCCGGGATCCCGTGCAATTATCTCTTTTGTACGTTCAAGCAAGGGATGCAATTCTAGACGGCACGCATCCGGTTACCCAGGAGAAAGCTTGCACTTTCGCCGGAATACAATGTCAAATACAATTTGGCGACTACAAGGAGGACAAGCACAAACCGGGATTTCTTGAGTAAGATCTTAGATTAAATATTGTTACATATTGTTAAACAAAAATTATCCTGAAAAATAGAAGAAGATATAGATAGGAGGTACGAATTACTTTCGAGACTACTATGTATCTTGTTACTAAATGTAAAAAGTAATGATATATTTGGTCCCCTCGGGATTTCAAATCCATTTACCAATCTCCCCTCTTTCCACTCTCACTATCGCCTAATTTCAGCGGGACCTACAGTTTATTATTAAGGTGGGTTCCGAACCACGTTGGGGCAGTTTAGATATCACATGAAAACCTTTTTCTAATGAAAAGCATTTTCAGAGGTGCCGGCGGAATTCGAATCCGGGACCACGGAGTTCGTAGTCGTGAGCCTTACCATTTGAGCCACTGCGCGCCCTTGTTACTAAATGTAATTGACAGTAGATTTACGGAGCACTAAAATTTACTATTTTATATTACTTTATAATAGGTGGTTCGGAGCCCACCGTAATAAAAAATAGGTCCCGCTGAAATTAGGCGATAGTGAGAGTGGAAGAGGGGAAGAGTGGTAAATGGATTTGATACCCTGAGGGGATCAAATATCATTATTATGTATATTACTTTATAAAAAGAACAGGAACTATTCCATTAATAATATATATCCCAAGACATACATTTATCGATTAATTCCTCATGAATGCAGCTTTACAATCTCAATAATTGTGAATTAAAAATATTAGAACCTGACACTGACAGATCTTGTAAACCTAGTGTTAGAAGATTGTTTGATAGAATTTTCACGTAAATTGTATTAGGTTGTTGCATATGAAATGTCCGATTTTTACAAGATTGTTATCTTGATTTTGTAGTTCTTTTTTACCATCAACAACTAGTACGTTAATTAATCACCACATTTTGACCAAAAATCACATAATGCTATCGTCAATAAGTTATTTTTCCAGACATATAAAAGGAATGCACGACAGTCGCGTTGGTTGACGTTGAAATAAACATTTTTTATTTAAAAATAAAAATTGACCAGCAACTCACCCTCAATAACGTAATCTAATAATTTCGTTTGAGACTACTGTGTAAACACAATTATTGAAAAGCCCATTAACCCATTACATACCATGATCGCATCTCAGATCATGCACATCGAGTACCCAAAGGAGTGGCATAGAAAAACTAAATTCATTCCAAGCGCCGCCATCTCTAAATGTGGATATTTTTTCAATTGATCATCAGAATGATTAACTTTTAAAATTTCATTGAATTTCTGGCATAAATCGTCTTAAATATATCTGTGGTTGCCAGGAAAGACACCGCATGTCACAATTTCAAAAAACTTCTGTTTATGCATTAATTGAGCTTTATAGTATAGGATTTACGTCTTCACCAGAAAAAAAAGTCATAAAAATAATTTCGAAAGACTGATAAAAATAATGCAATTTAACCGATGTCCTATGTCAAAGCATTAGTGATCACAACTTTGAACGGCAATATCTCGAAAGTATGTATCTGACATGCAGCGTTCTTCCTGACAACCACAGATATAAATACTAAAATTTTTCTACTTAATGGGTTAATAGGCTTCCGGCAGATAAAGTGTCAATAAGTTAAAAATAATAGAGCAATTAGATTGTTCGGATGTCCTTGAAGTTTCCTATTTCATCTGTTCATTTTTCTGATAAACGGATAATATCCGCAGTCTAGTTATCAATGAGATCGTTTAATTGCTGCGTATAAATTATTTATACCCGGAATGCATTGTTACCACAGCCTGAAGGAGTTCCTGCCTCAATCGTACGTGAAGGTGAAGGGTATCGAGAAGAAGATCTTCGCGGAGCACAAGAAACATGGAGGCGTCTCCGAGCTCGACGCCAAAGTTCTCTACACGAAGACGGCAAGATCGTTGAGCACATATGGCGTGACGTTCTTCCTGGTTAAGGAAAAGATGAAGGGCAAGAACAAACTGGTGCCGCGTTTGCTCGGCGTCACGAAGGACTCCGTGCTGCGACTCGACGAGAAGACGAAGGAGATCCTGAAGACCTGGCCGTTGACCACCGTCCGACGTTGGGGCGCCTCTCCGAACACGTTCACGCTCGATTTCGGTGATTACTCCGACCAATATTACAGCGTGCAGACCACCGAGGCCGAGCAAATTCTACAGCTTATTTCCGGTTACATCGACATCATCCTGAAGAAGCAGAAGGCCAAGGATCACTTCGGTATCGAGGGAGACGAGGGCTCTACTATGGTTGAGGACAGCGTGTCGCCTCTGAAGTAAGTTTTGCTTTCGCTTCGCGTGTTAATTTGTTAATTGAGATTCTGATGAAGAAGCAGGGTCGTCTGTATCCGTTGGGTATGTTAGGCGCAGTGTCTAGGGTCTGAGAAATTTTTATAGTGAATACGAATTTATCTGGATGGTTTAAATTTTCCTGTTTAGAAGACTGAGAAATTGATTTTTCTGTTTCTGAAAGATCATATCGATTTATTATTCTAGTTAGATAATTATTTTAATCTTGTCTCATTGTGTGAAGGAATTTACAAATCTAATTTTTATCTTTCCATCGTGTCTGAATTCCCTACCATTATACCAATTTGATACCACGAGACAAATTAGATTAAGAAAATAAGAAAGAAATTAAGTTGGAATAACATTTATTTAATTTTTTATATTCTAAATTTGAATAACATTCATTTAATTTTTTATATTCTGTTTGTCATGATACAAGTTGCAGCCACACTTATATCAATCAAAAAATGAATTTCATTCTTTATATGGAATTTAAAAATATTATTGAAACGTAAATAAAATAGTTACTGAATCGTGTTATAGTTTCATGGTTGAACAATCGCAATGCTGGCCTGAAATATCGAGTTCTAGAGTAGAATACTTGAATAATTCCACATGAATGTGAAGGGAGAAGGGTGAGGCTCGAATTCTAGAGTGCTCGAGGTCCACGGATACTGCGGCACGGTCCTGCAAAGATGTGGGACAATTATCGATGCTAACTGAGCTCCTGAGTTGCCAGTTCCTTTTTGCCGTACGCGACGAAACTGATTAAATGATTCTCGAGCTTTTGTTTTTGAAAATTTTAATCATGGAGGAGTTTTTGAGACAAAGACAGAGGAGCTATATAGAAGCCAGACGAGGGTATGAATTTCAGTTAGTGGCACTTCTCCTTTGCTTCGATATCTAATCGTATATAATGTGTGCAAAAAAGATTTCTATCTGAAGACGCATACATTATGCAACTTAATTGAAAGATTTAAAATTAAAGGAAGTTTCTAATGCTTCTCTCTTAAATCTATATAAGATTTGAAATAGTTTTATTCGAAATTCAAATGAAAGGCATAATTGGACATAACAAAAAACACGATAATTTGATATAATTTTAAATATCCAAAAGGTTCAGTCTTAACAGTTTTCTATATTATTAACACATTCTATGTGAGGCATTTTTTATATATTGTCAGTTGAAATTTGATGGTGAAATACTATTGCGAGAACTCAAAGGAAAATTTATACAGGATATTTCACCTAACTTGACCACCTTAAATATATCGCTTATTATACGGTGATGGGCCGAATTTTTTTCTCAAGGTCATTTTTTTCGAGATTTCAAGGTCATCGTATGTTTTTTAAATGGGACTGCATTGTTTCACTACAACAGTCTTATAGCTTATAAAAAAACGAATCCAACGAGATGTAATATGTTGATCTTCACGTGACCTTTAGCGAGGAAATTATGAAATGTTTGTCAGTATCTTCAGTACGCATTCGGGGACAGTAAATGAAGGAATTTCAATTTCGTTGTATAATCTACTATTATAATAATATTAGGTTGGCAACTAAGTTCGCGACCTCCACATTTTCTCAGACAAAGTCATTTATATATATTTTTTAAGCACGAGTATTTTATATCAAATTAATGGCAAAATTCAGAGCTTTCCAATGATATACAGTTCAAAAGGAATGATCACTGAATGAGGTTATAATGATACAATAAAAGAATTACGAAACAAAAAGTCGCGAATTTAATATTATTATATAATATAATATAATAATATAATATTATTATATAATAGTATACTGTAATAGTAAAATAATATAATATAGTAATAGTAGATCTGTATGCAAGTCCAATATTGTCTGCGTTAATTGCAAGAAACAGGAACCAAATAGAAATTCGTTTCTTCCTTTAATAATTTTAATTAAGGTACTGATGTTCATCTCTTTCTACTGTTTTAAATTTCACCTATTCTTTCTTTCTGTCATAAATGCGTAAAACCAGTCCAATAATTTAAGTGAATTTTTCATATCTTTTTCTGAGGCAGTTAAATCATCAGAAACAATCCAGATATGTTAAGAAGATGTATTGTAGTTACTAGCATATTGACAGTTTTAAATAATGTATGTTAGATGTATAAGTACCTTACAAAGAGATAGTTGAAATTCGTATCTGTTTACAGATAAGTAAGCAATTAGATCCTTTAAGTCGTGCTAATAATTAATAATGTCCGTTATGATGTTTGTGTTCTTGTCCAAATGATTAATTCAGTTTATTTTTCTCGACAGAGCAACATTCATGCAACACACAACGAGCAACGTCGGCAAAGGAAATGTAGAAGCTGTATCAGTGGCTATACCAGCAGTTATGAGAGTCGGAGATGGTAAGACATCTTCAACATTTGTACAGTTCCTCCAAAATCAGTGTCTTGTATCCGTAGATTACCTTTTACTCCGGTTGTTGCTAATTATTAGACTGCGGATTTTATGTATGTAATTATGAGCGAAATTTCAAACGGTCAAAAGATTCAAAGAATTTAAGAACATCTATGTGTTAGTTTGAACTTATTAAAATGATTAAAGCAGGAAAGAGAAAGTATATGATACGTGTGCCCGACAATTGATGAAGACAATTTTTATTTTGCATAAAGATCCGCAGTCTACTAATTATAATAACTACATTGCGGATCTTTATGCATTTATAGTTTATAAGAATTTTCAAAAAATGCTGGAGTATCAACTTTAACAGGATTTATTACGATTTTTATTTATTTTGAACCTACAAATGTTACTACCCATGAAAATAGTATTTTATTTGGTACCACTTTTTTAAAATCTGTCGATAATAATTGAAAATTGCATAAACATCTGTAGTCTAATAATAACGATACCAATTTTTAATAAATTGTAATATTAATTTGTTCATTCCCTTCTCCTCACTTCTAATGAAGAACGATTTAATATCCATAACTTGATCTAAGACGACATAAGACACTGCATTTTGGCATTGCCTGACTATTCAAAAGTGAAAGGCAAAAAGGGGAGCTGAAACCCTTGCACATTTGAATCCTCGGACATTAGCTATTGATTTCGTCAATTTTGTATATACTATACTGCTGATTCGACAAGTTTAAACAAAATTACAAGCACTCTAGTTAAATATTTTGTATCTGTCTCTGGATTATAATGCTTTCAATCATAAAGATGTTACGAATATGTTGGTAAAGGTTTCATACGGAAGTTATTTAAAAAGAAAAAAGTTTTATCACTTGATCAGTATCGTTTTGCTAGGACACTGCTGTCTATGTTTTGCTTACTCGCTATCCTTTTGTAGGAGATAAGGAAATAGTATCTGTGCAAGATTTAAGTGACATTTCAGATCCAAAGTTTTCGCTTATATTGAAACAGTACTGTATGCATAAAATCCGCAAAGATTACTCTTTGTAAAAAGAAAAATTATATAGTCATCATTCTTTTCTACAATTAGAATGATTATATTATTAATTATTACCAGGCTACGGATTTTATGTATTGATGATTGAAATAACTAGGTGCAACTTATAACAGAAAAAAGAGATGGAAACAATTCAAAAGTGTTTTAATATCAGCTGTATCAATCAATTGTATAGTCACCATTCTTTTCTAGTTGTAGAAATAAACGGTAATCTGATGGTGCAATATCCAGGCTGTATGGTGGATGTGACATCACTTCCCAACCAAGCTCCAATAATTTTTCACGTGTTATCAAAGATGTGTGTGGCCTAGTGTTATTATGGTGATAGAAACCCATAGCGCTACCACTAAGCTGATCGCTATAATAGAAAAACTGATCAAGTCGCAGACCGTACCCGTATACTATGATCTGCCAGCAGTCCAGCAGTTTTTATTTTGTCCTTAGTGCTCAGACTGCTCTCGATCCTTTAAACTTGTCGAACTGTACATGTTTGTCTCGTTGTTCCGTGCGTAAAAGACGCGTGAACCTGAAGAGCTTCTCTAAATGTGTTGCTTCGCATCACAGAGCTGATTAGTAGGTATCTAGCTTCTTGTTGAGCGTGCTCGGTGTCGTGTAATCGATCGTAACGATCGATCATTGTAAATACCACTCGGATAGTTGCATGATACGATTTATAGGGGCTCGACCATATGAGACTGGGCACATGGGCGGTGCTCAATACACGACTGTCAGCGGCCAGGTGAACATCGCTCACGCTCCACCGATGGTAAGAGCTATGAGAAACTTAAAGGCCTTTGCTCATTTTGAATCCCAGTGTTTCCCACTAACTGACGTTAAACGGATTCGTTTCAAATCATTCAAAGATATGCAACATACCATAACCTTGTGTTGTAATTTGTAATTAGACGAGTTATCGATCAACTGGCATGATCATTGAATACTTTTACTTAAGGGGTACTTTATACTTTTCCTTACCAACTTCAAAATGTCGATTTGCTGTAATTAACCCCTTGCCCTACGATTTATTTTACGGTTTCAGTGATTAGAACTTTTTTGTAGACCATGATTTCCTAAAAAAGAAGGAAACATACCTATTGTATGTCTACAGGGTGTTCCACTACAAGTGGGAGAAAATTTAAGGGGTGGTTCTCTATGATAATATAAAACAAAAATGAAGAATAAAAGAAATTGCGATTTCAGCTTCGTTATTTAGTTATTAACAATTAAAAATCCGTCTAAAATGCGGCAACGCGACCAACAGAAGTATACGTGATAAAGGCGCGCGACGGTCAGTATCAACGCGCGCGGCAGCGCGCGAACCAAGTTCCCTATCCGCCCCCTTTAAGCTGCCGAGTAGTATATCTCGTACCAGAGTTAAGCGCTTTTTAGCCATATTGGCATCGCCACTGCCGTTCTCCCCGGTAACCGAGGTCAACCAAAATTTGTATGTGAGCTAGATATAATATCAACTAACTCTCATGTAAAAAGCAACTTTCTACCTAGCCTGGAACCTGAGATATAAATACGCCAAAACCGGATGATTCTTGGAATATATATAGGAGGATCATGTTAATTCTAACCCACTTCCAGACAAGCTAGAAACTTGAAAATTTGGAATCAGGTGTCTTTTGTATCCAAACCAACAGGAAAAATCGAAAAACCCGAAAAAATTAATTTTTTTTTTTTTAAATCAGAAGACTACATACGTCATGTGGTTGGGCATACCCTATATGCTGTCGGCTGAGCCTTTTGAAAATTATTTTTGCGGTAGGACGCACCATTCCAGAGATACAGCCATTTTTTAATTTTTTTTTTGAAAAATTCAATAGACTACATACGTCATGTGGTTGGGCATAACCTATATGCCGCCGGTTGAGCCTTTTGAAAATTTCATTATTTTTGCTTATAAATTTTTGGATATAAATTTTTCTCATGCAAGTCAAAATACTAGTGCCAACGCCGACGCCAAGTTCCCTAGGTTGTAAAGTTTAAATTAGGTAAGTGCAACAATCATTGGCCTCTGGAAATTGATACTTCCCGATATCACAGGCCTTATAGACAAGAGGAACTTGATCCATCCATCATATCACAACTTTGATAGGCGAGAGGAACTTGGTCCATCCATCATATCACAACTTTGATAAGCGAGAGGAACTTGGTCCATCCTTCATATCACTGAAGTGGATGGGCCGGGGAACTTAGTCAACCTTTACACGAAGTGTTTTGGTTTGGATAGACAATGTATTGGTATAGCAACGCGCGATGTTTGGGCGGGAGTTTGCTATAGATCTTCATTTATTTTATCGATCAGGTATTGATCTCATCAGCTGGCTTGAATCAGTGTACATACGAACGCAAGCGTGTACAGACGATTCCTCTTGTACAAATACATTTTACATTTTATCTTTTCTTAAAACGTTGAATTAAGGTATTTTTTTATGTCGAAACACTCAAAGACTTCATATTAATTACACTAACATTTTATTCTCCGTGTGCGAAAGTTAAATTAACATGCATCAAGCGAATTAGTTGTACGCAATTCCGGTATGCATATTGCATATGTGCATTTTTGTGAATACTTGCATTTGTGAGAATTTTAGTGATCTCGAATAAACTACTCATGTGAGAACAATTAAAATGTGAAAAGAGAGGCATTAATCCCTTCTGCCTGATAATTCCATAGGCCGGATATTAGAAATGCCCTTGTGGATTTTAACGAGTTCAATGTCGTGCAACGATCAATTTTTTAATGCTGTTCATTAATTTGTTAAACATTTCCACCTCGCTGGAGCCCCAAATCAGAACCAAGGCATGCATGCATATGTCACATGATACGCGACTGATGCGCGCCTCTATCACGTACGCAACGTACACAGTACACTTCTGTTGGTCACGTTGCTGCATTTTAGCAATTTTTAATTGTTAATGACTAAATAACGAGATGAAATCGTAATTTTTTTATTCTTCATTTTCGTCTTTTATATTATCATGGAGAACCATCCGTTAAATTTTCCCCCACCTGTAATCGAACACCCTGTATATGTTCTTCAATAGCTGTACAGTAACAAAACCAAAATAGAATTTTATTTCGGCTATATAGGAAATTATTGACATACATTTTTATTTTAGAATCTGTTCAGAATCTTCATCACGAGTCAGACATGATATTGTAAGGCAAGGGGTTAATAGTCGCACATATAGCGATTACTAGACTGCGAATCTTTATGCAAAATATAAATGTTCTGCATTTATTGTGAGAAGCAGGAATAAAATAAAAATTGATTTCACCTTTTAATGGCTTTGTTACATTAAAAACAACATTACAATATTCTTAAATTTTTCTAATCTTTTGCTGTTTTATATTTTATGCAACCATTTACTTCATAAATGCATAAAGATCCGTAGTCTAGCGATTACATCCAAAACGTTTCAAGCAGAAATTCGAAATAAAAACCACTTATGTGAAATTAAAATAATAATAAATAAAAGGTACTGGTTCCCTCGACGAACCTTAATTATGAAAGGAGCAACTGGGCTATCCCCTTAAGCTCTTTGATCTTGATCATTTTGGATTTACACTTAATGCTTTAACTATAGAGAGTTCTTTAAATATCAGAGATTAGCATTTGAGAATTTCTTGGTAAAATTATATTAAGTGATACAATGTAGTAGAATAGAATAATAGAATAATAGAACTCTGATAGCTAAAGCTTAACGAACTATTAAGTAAATAATCACAAATGAGGATATTAATTTATGATTGATTTCGTCTTAGCCATCTTACAATTAGTAAAATTAATTTTTTCCCGTAATCGGATTTTTAACAATTCATTTGTTCGACCAACTTTACTAAAATTTGGTTTATTCACAAGAGAAACACTGGTTTATTCACAAGAGCAAGAGCCATAGTAATATCCACTGTAGTAATAGCTTAGATCGAGCATCTTTAACCGATCGCAGCATATAATCGGCAATACATTTAAGTTTTAGAAATCAGTAATAAGTTGATTTCGTTCTAAGTTGAAGCAAATTTCCATGCGACTAATAGACGGTTACATTTATTTTCATGCTAGGCGCCTTCTATTACGGACACAGAGTAGGTACAAAATCATAAAACTTTCAGTTATTGTATAATTGGTTAATGAAAAGCAATATCCAATGCAACGATTTTCGTCTTGGTTGAATTCTATTATGTTTTTGATTTTCCAATACGTGCAGACGTCACTGAAATTTAACATTATTCAAATTCAAATTGAACCGTGGAAAAATACGCGACATTGTTCATATACATTAGACCGTTAGACAGTGAAGTCTGTATTGTTGATTCTTTTTCTTTCATGTAGCACACACTTTGTTTGCTATGTATTTCAAACTACGTCATACATTGGTTGTCGAAAAATTTATCATTTTATAATATTTATATGGATTATTCGATTACAGGTTGTTTAATCTTTTATGAAATGTACTTTTCCTATGGATTATGAATAGATTGCGAATGTTTATGCAATTTTCAATTTTTCTAGACAAATTTTAAGAAAGTGGTATTAAATGAAATTTTATTTTCATTGGTAATAGCGTTTGTAGATCCAAATTAAATAAAAATCGTACTAAATTCTATCGAATTAAATATTCCAGTAATTTTTGAAAATTTTTATAAGCCATAAATGCATAAAGATCCGCAGCCTAGTTATGAAAAAATTAAAGTCTTTTTTGCCATTTCTAAATAATACAAAATTTAAGGTTTTGATCAATGATCCAGTTCATTATTATAAGATTTATAGTATACGTTTCTTATTTTTGTTTTTCTTTTTATCAATGAAATACCTACTTATCAAATTATTTGATGTCTGTCACATGAAAGATAGAACAATCTTATAAAATTGGTGTAATGAAACTTAAAAATATAATTGTTCAAGGTTTTACTACAGAATAAACACATTCATGCTATGTTTTTAGAAACATAGTACACAGTAGTTTTGTTCACTGAATGAATAACACTATTTATTTCGCTTAGTTATAAATTAGGCAAAATTTATTACCATACTAATGTTTATTCTACAATTTTTCCATTTTTATGCATTAAGTGTTCGAATTTATCACAAATTTGTAATTTGTTTATACATTTGCGATACATTTTGCGATACAGTGGCATCCAAGTTCTCACGTATAATTCAGTTATTATTCTCATGTATAATTCGATTTGCATTCGAAACATGCATGTATTAAGGTTTAAAATATGGTTTTGTTAATGCAAATATCATTACTGTCCACCTACCAATCTTCAGTTTACAAAGTGTCCGTATTAATATGTCTGCCACTGTATTATTGTAATGGGTAGATTGCACATATTTATGCAAACTTATACTTTTACAAACAAGTAGTGGTTGTTATTATTGATAGTGAAAGCTGCAATTAGATTACAGAATATGTGTCCATATGAAAATCCGGTAGATTATAAAATTACAGTTATACGTATTGACTTAAATTATGCATTAAAGGACAGATTTTAAAAGTAAAAAAAAAATATTGATTAGAAAAATCAGAGAATTTCTGGTACGATATTCATAAAAGTTTCGAATCTGTTCGACCAAGATTCGAATAAACTTGCAAGTATTATTTCCATTTGCCAAACTAACTTGTAAAAGATTCGAAACTAATCAAAACTTACACGAATCTTTCACAAGTAGTACCCGAAATCTTGGAAGTCAGAACTGCATAATGGGTTTCAAGTTTTTTGTTGATTAAATTCGTAACAATTTAAGAATAGTATTTCATTTACAATAATTGCTTTTAGCCTATTTCTTTTTTTATCCATGATATTTCCTGCTTTTGAAAAAAAAATACTCATTCTGAAGGTACAGAAGTGGCCATTATACAAAGATCTTCACGTGTAATTTTTGATAAAATGGAGTACTTGATTGACTTTTCACGCTAAAATAATAAAGGGTCTTCTTTGCGATTTAAATATTATGAGTAGACTGCGGATCTTTATGCAAAATAAAAATTGTCTGCATCGATTGCAAGAAATAGAAACCAGATTTAATCTCAATCTATCTACATATCTAATTAACGGTTTCAGGTTCGGGAAGGGGATTATAGGATACTTTTCCACTTTGAGAAGTACAGCCAAAATGACTGGTATAAGTAGCCATGATACAAAATTATTTGGATTCTGTATAAGTAAAACAAAAATAAAATTCATTATATTACACCTTCAGTTATCGCTGTAAAAGTCATTGCATCATTGCGACAAAAAATGCAACGTGAAGTTGGAATTTCAGAATGAAATTGTAAAACCAGTCATGTTGACTGGCGTGGTAGATCTAGTATTTTAATACAGGAGAAATCGTATATTGACATTTTCAATTTCTTAAATTTTCCAACAATTTTGAATTTCATCTACTCAATTTTGCTTGTAAATGCATAAAGATCCGCAGTCTAATTATGAGTCTAGATAATCGGTCAGAATAGATAAAGAGCCAGAGGCTCTGGCGCTTTGCAAATTCGAAGATACCATAAACGCATAAAGATCCTCAGTCTAGTAACAATAATACTGACCATCATTGCCCGGATCACTCTATTGTCCCCTAAGTTTGCACAAACATACGCAATCTATCAAAAGCCTCTCTGAACAGCGAGAATAAAATACAATCTGCCTTGAAATCAGGTACAACAAACCAAGGTTACATCCGTTCTGTCCGAACCACAACGTGCCTTACTGTCGACTATCACCGCTGGCCATGAGGTGATCCATATCGCGGAGACCGAGCTGTCCTGCAAGGCTTCGTTGCCTGAGCTGGGGACGGATCCAGCCTCTTTGAAATGGATCGAGCAGACCATAGATACGCACAAGCAGAACGTCGGCTCGCAAATCGCGGCGATGAACGCCGCGACAGCGCAGGTTGTCACCTTGACATCCGGCCCAGCCGACGACGTCGATCACACCGCTGTAGGAGCAGCGATCACCACGATAGCTACCAACCTGCCCGAGATGACGAAGGGAGTCCGGATGATCGCTGCCCTCATGGAGGACGACACTTCCGGCGATAGGCTCCTGGATGCCGCCAGGAAACTTTGCTCGGCATTCTCTGATCTACTCAAAGCCACCGAGCCCGAGACCAAAGAGGTACGTTCACTTATCGAGACTCTGATAAACTCATTTTCTTATCTGTGTCTCGGAGTCTCAAGTCCTGACCGCGCCATTTGCCAAGTTACTTACCTGGACTTGTCATGTCAAACTACGGAAACATTCGCTTTTCTTGATCTGGGTTTGGTAAAGCGGAGTTCGTTTTTTTATACTTTGACTGCCATGATGATCGTATACGGAAGACACGACAATTAACCAATTTCAATGATATTTTCAGAATGTATATAATTTATTACAAGTTTACAGAACACATCTTTTAAATTTTCGTTATTGACCCAAGTTGTAAAAAAGTTGTAAAAATTGATTTTTACTATTGTTTTTCACAATTCCGATCAAATGTATTTTTTCAACATATTTATTAGACCTCATTTACTAAACTAATCCTTCTAGCCTTCTAGCCTTACAAAGAAATTGAAGTCGTTTGGTCTATTCGTAAAAAAGTTATTCTGATTTAAAGTATGTGTGATCAATTATGTGCGTAACTGTATATTAACAAAATCAAAATAGAATTTCATCTCGGTTTAAAGGAAATTAATAACATAATTAATCTTATTAATTAATAGGAAATTAATAACGTAATTTCTTTACTGTTCCAAAGGGCCTAGCCGAATAAGACGGTCAAAACTGCCCTTAGAGGTTTTCAATGCTTAATATACAACCGCGGTAAAATCAACAAGTGTAATTTTCCTCCTCACAGCAGAAACGTTGAAAAAATTCGGTTTTTATTGTTTTTGACAATGATGTCCCACAGCAAAAAATCTGAAAAAAATTGACAACACTGCCTGTTATAGTACTTTATCAGGGAACCAAACAGTAGAATAGCATGTTTTCATATTTTCGAGAAAAAAATATTTTTCCGATTTTTTGGGGGTTTTTCATTATTTCCGACCACAATTTGCAACAAAAAAATATGAAAAAATTCTAAAAAATACGCCTTAGAATCCAAAATATGTCACATTTTTCAGAATTTTAGAACGCCTTTGAGACCGGAAAATGCGCAGAAAAGTGCAAAATCCAATTTACCCTGTAACTACCCTCACGGGCAAGCTAGAAGGCTGAAATTTTACTCAGAAGGTTTTTTCTTGGTCAGCTTTCGAATGGTTTAATAGCTGAAATGGTTGAAAAACCTCTAAGGGCAGTTTTGACCATCTTATTCGGCTAGGCCCTTTCTTCTATTTATTTTTCTCATAAATGCATAACACCAACAGTCTAGTTATCAAACTTGTACATGAATTTTTGTGTCAATTTATTATATAATAAGGTTTCAAAAGTGATTGATGTAGTAAATCTTGGCTTTTCGACTTTTATATTATTAAATAAATTGCTCTGACTTTGTGCAATTGTTTTTGGACATTGATTTGGCAGCCAACGTGTTAAAGTCTATGATCGTATCTGTACATCTTGTAACTGTGCATTTAAACTTTGAACACATGATTGAATCTTTATGTTTAAATTGTATTTTCGATCATTTAAATTTGTATACAACGTTAAAAATCATAGAAAAGCGATGTACCTCGCATGAAAATCTACTTGTCAAATATTCAATATATGAAACAACGAAGCAAATTCTGAATAAATGATGTTAGTCATTTGTGCATATATTATATATACATATTATATTATATACATTGCAAGTTTAATATCTGGTATGCTCTTATTCGAGCAACGAGTGTGTTATTCAAAATCAGATATGAGATCTATGATAAAAAGTTATCATACGAATTTATTTAAAAAGAATATTAAGAAAGATTTTCAATAAAAGTTTAAACTATACTTTTCTGTACAGCCTTTCTACATAATGGCTTGTATCTACGATAAATACGTAAGCACTGACACAAACAATTTCATAGATAGTCACAGAATATTAATTCATCAATTGTATTTTACTTTCATTTCAAAGTAACTAGGAAGAGCTTCTTAAACATGTTTTCATACGCTTTCATTTTCAAACGATAGCAAAGCAGTCTAATTTTCTTATTATCTTAGAAAGAAATCGTTGTACACTAAACGTTGCGAGATTTGTTTAGTTGAATGTGCTTTAAACAAAAGAGTTTGGGTACATTCGCATCATCCATGAACAATGATAACTTTTTAATGTCCCGTGTCTTAAAAAGATAGACAATCTTAAATCATTTTGGGAATTAACAGGATAATTAAAAAAAACATGTACCCAAACTTTCACACGATAATAATTTATTCTAGAGCAGAAAATCATGTATGCACATCTTACTTATATTTCATTTTTTTTAGCAATATGTCTATTTGAAACTTGAGGGGTCATTTTGGTATGGCGTTTTTGAACAATGGAATTCTTTTCATTCCCTTATGAAAATCATGAATGTATTCAAGAATATACTGTTAAATTCAATTATAAAATTCTGATTATCTTAAAATTTACTAAGTACTCCAAACTTTAAACGAAGTTTTCTCAGAATGTAATTGTTCTATTT
>CM052250.1:13172110-13214110 GCA_028455795.1 Lasioglossum marginatum | reverse complement strand
CCTTCGCCGGATCACCCGAGTTCGCCAGTCAGCCTGCTAAGATATCCATCACTGCTAGAGCTGCTCAAGAGCCGATTACTAGCGCGGGGAAGGCTATCATCGATGGCTCTTGTGCCATGGTGCGAGCGGCTAAGAGCTTGGCTGTTAGTCCTAAGGATCCTCCGACTTGGCAACTGCTGGCTAATCATAGCAAGAGCGTTAGCGACTCTATTAAGTCCCTAGTCGCGTCTATTAGAGATAAAGCGTCAGGACAGAAGGAATGCGACGCGGCCATGGATAAATTGTCCGCTAGGATCAGAGAGTTGGATGCTGCTTCGCTCAGCGCAGTGTCACAGGCGCTGGCACCGCGACGGGAGAACACCGTCCAAGGATTCATGGATCAAATGGAGAGCAGTGTAAGCGAGTTGCGCGAGAAACTGGAGCCTCTACGAATGGCTGCTAAGTACGAGGCTGAAAACGTGGGCCACGCTGTCAGCCAAGTGGCTCTGTACTGCGAACCCTTGGTCTCCGGAGCCATCGGCGCTGCCTCGAATATGGTGCAGTCGAAACAACAAATGGTGCTACTCGACCAAACGAAAACCGTCACCGAATCTGCTCTGCAGCTTGTCTGCGTAGCCAAGGAGATCGGAGGTAATCCGAAGGCCATCAAGTTGCACGCAGAACTCGACGAAACTGTGAAGTCTATGAAAGATGTGCTGCACGAGTTGCAGAACTCTTTAGAGACCATTTCTACTTCGAACGGCATTGTCACCGGGCTGATCGATACAATCTCGCGGGCTATGGTCAGGTTAGAGGACCATAGGATGTCTACTATCGATACGATTGATTCTTACGTAGATTATCAGACCAGGATGGTGGAGGCTGCTAAGGAGATTGCGCAACTGGCGCAAGAGATGGTAAACAATTGATCTGCTATCATAGTTATTATTATTATTACACGCAAGCGAATATATTCGACTTGGGCATAGTGTTCCAAGTTTCTTAATTTAATGCGGATACATACAGTGGGTGTACAAAGTATTCGTACATCTTTTAAAAACGTATAACTTTTTCAAAATTGGACCCAACAACTTGAGCTTTTTTGAGACGTTAGAAGGATTAGTTTACTAGCTAATGTGTACATTTTTTTTAATTGTTGGTCGCAATTGCAAATAAAAAAGTAAAGATGGCGATTTTTAAATTTTTTGTCTGTTCCTGTAATAAAAATTGAATACATGTATTTTGTAAATCTAAGTAAGTTATGTACAAAGTTTCAATGAAATCGGTTGACGCATAAAAAACCTATGGATATGTAAGATGTAAAAATCTTTGAATTTTGGGTTTGCGATTCATTTAATTCACAGATTACAATTACAATTTTTGCTATTTTCAATCAATTCTAAATTTTCATTACAGGCATAGATAAAAAATTTAAAAATCGTGAAGTTTATTTTTTCCTTCGCAATTGCAACCAATAACAATTTTAAAAAGAATTATATACACATTAACTAATAAACTAATATATCCTTCTAACGTCTCAAAAAAACTCAAGCTGTTGGGTCTAATTTTGAAAAAGTTATTGGTTTTTAAAATGTGTACGAATACTTTGTACACCGACTGTATATCCGTCATAGCTACTTAGGAGGTTAATTATGTTACAATGTAATCATATCGACTCAAGCAAACTAGTCAGGTAATTGTTCAGCAAGTACTACAGAATGATTTGCCCATACCTGACCCAATCGAACCCTAATATCTCATTTTTTCAAATTCCAGTCGACAAAGTCCAGCACCGACGTGGCCAGGCTCGGTCCGCTCGCAGTGGACATCTCTCACAAGTATATGCAACTTGCTCGCGACACCTCTGGTGCTTCAGCAGCAGCATCCAACGCTGATGTATCTGCAAGACTTCGTACAGGTGTGCACGAGCTTGGTCGGGCTTGCGCCGACATTGTCCGAACTGCGGGAACCTGTCAACTATCATCTGGCGATGCTTACGCTCAGAGAGAAGTAGCGGAACACAGCAAGAACGTGACGGAGAAGGTGTCGCAGGTGTTGGCTGCGCTTCAAGCAGGTTCCCGGGGCACGCAAGCTTGCATCAACGCAGCCAGCACAGTATCGGGGATCATCGGAGATCTGGATACCACGATTATGTTCGCCACTGCTGGAACATTGCACGCGGAGAACGAGGGCGACACTTTCGCCGATCACAGAGAGAACATCTTGAAGACAGCCAAAGCCCTGGTAGAGGATACTAAGACGCTCGTCGCGGGCGCTGCGTCCTCGCAAGAACAATTAGCTGTTGCCGCGCAGAATGCTGTGTCGACGATTGTCCAACTGGCTGAAGTTGTGAAATATGGAGCCGCTAGCTTGGGTAGCCAAAATCCTGAAGCACAGGTGATGCTCATCAACGCCGTGAAAGATGTTGCTTCTGCTCTTGGCGATCTCATACAGGCCACCAAAGCTGCCAGCGGCAAACCCATCAACGATCCAAGCATGGCGCACCTCAAGGACTCCGCTAAGGTAATTATCTCGTTTTTCTAGTGGAATTTTTGTTGCTTCGTTCGTGTTTATTATTAACTTCGATGTTAGACGAGGAGTCTCCTGTTGTTGGCTTAGTATTAACTGACACCGAGACGCTTGAGTGGAAGCGGCCTGTAACCGAATGGCAACATCGATATACCAGGAAGTAGAGCTTTTCTTGAGGGTACATGTGTTTGTGACTAAACATTTTATTGATCTCGTGTTCTAGGACACAATGATAGGTAGACTGTGGATCTTTATCCAAAATAAAAACTGTCTGCATAGATCGCCAGAAATAGAAACCAAATTGAACGTTATTTCTTCTCTTAAGGGGGTAAACTCGTTTCTACGATTGCAAGAGTGCGGGATGCACCTTCTCATTTCACATTTCTCTTTGCTAGTGAAAAGCGCTAGATAGAAGATCAATCTAGGCCGCGATCGCCCTCAAAAGTCCTATTTTTACGTTTACGAGGCATAATTTGCATTAGCAATTTTCATAAAACTGCGACAGCTACATGCTGCCGAATAATGCAAATTATGACTTGTAAATGTAAAAATAGGATTTTTGAGGGCGATCCCGACCTATATTGATCTTTTATCTAGCGCTTTTGACTATTGAAAAACGCCATCTTTGCATTATCGAGTAATTTAATGATCTTAATGATCTTAATAGAGGAGAAATTATATATTGAGGTCTCCCTCTCTCTCTCTCTCTCTTCAATTTTGAAAATTTTCCAACAATTTTGAATTTCATCTACTCAATTTTGCTATAAATGCATAAAGATCCGCAGTCTAATGATAGGTGATAGGACATAACGGGTTGGGCTGTGGATCTTTATGTAAAATGAACATTCCCTGTATCATAGAAGGGGATACATCACTGTGTAGCTTTGAAATTATACTTTTATTAATTATTTTCCTGCTGTTATTTTATCGTTGGAATTTAGTATAATGTTTTATTGATTCTCAATCTCCTCTGGCATAAAGAATTTGTTTGTTGCGATATACATATCTTTCAAATGTTTGTCAGATTATGTTCAAACTTCGTTATAGGGTAAAGGCACCAGTTACACTGTTCAACAAATTTCAACTTTTTTTATGTTTCCAAATAACTGTTGGGTGGATCTTATAGAGTTTTTTGGGCTGATTCCGAATCTGCCCTTAATTTTTCTCCTACACGCATAGTTTTTGAGAAACATGACTTTGAGAAAAAAACGTATTTTTCAACTTTAAACAAATATTGTGATATTATTATAAAAGATATTGAATTGTTCTGTGCAGCAAAAGATTCTTTAGACTTTCCTGAATACGTGATATCCAATATTAATACATTATGAATGTTTAAACATGTTTAAACAATCATTAAAGACGGAGAGACACCACTTTTGCACAAAATTTTGATGATATTTTTCAATTTATATCAAAAAGTAAGGGTCCAGCGGAAAATCGAACTATACCACACGATAGAGCCAACTTTTATCTTGAGAAACCCCCCTTTGGTAACATCGACTTTTTTACCGAAGCAGAAAGAAAAATATCATCGCCCGACACGAGTTGCCGCCAGTGGTAATCTTCCACTAGCGTGGTCGTTCCACTGGATACGGCACGGCGAACGTCCGTTCTAGTGAGCGTCACTGGCGGCAACTCATGTCGGGCGAAAATATTCTGCTTTCTGGTCCGAAAAAAACGTCGACGTTGGAGATTTGGAAGGGTGGTTTCTCAAGATAAAAGTCTGCTCTATCGCGTGATATAGTTCGATTTTCCGATGGACCCTAATTTTTTTATATAAACTGAAAAATATCCTCAAAAATTGGTGCAAAAGTGGTCTAAAAGTCTACAGAATCTTTCGCTGTAAAGAACAATTCTATCTCTTTTATAATAACATCACATTAGTTGTTCAAAGATGAAAAATGTCTTTTTTTCAAAATCAGATTTCTCAAAAACTGTGCATTTAGGGGAAAAATTAAGGGCAGATTCGGAATCAACGCAAAAAAACTCCATAAGAATCGCATAGTGAAAATCGAAACGTGAAAAAATAGTTGTTTGTTGGACAGTGTTATCAAGAGCCATCATCGATAATCGTGGATCCGGAGGACCAGCTGGGAAACGCTTAACTAAACATTAACAATAACTAATGACCACATTAACAGGGACGAAGCACGCGTGAAGCGTAAACTCCCAATTGTCGCAAATCTAACAGTGTCTCACTGTGATCTCGTTAACGCACTAAATCCGATCTTCACACTTAACCACGGCTCAACTCCCCGTTATTTATTTTTCTTTTTGGGTGGACTTTAATCGACCGATTTGTTTACTGCCTCTAACCGATTTCTTCATTGACGTTCCGCTAAAAAACAAGAAAAAAAAACGAAAGAATAAAAAGCCAAAAAATGCAAACTCAAGTTCGACGATCTCACTCACGAGGCACGTTGTACTTACGTACGAAAGATTGCCATTGACAATGGCGATGATCGTCGCTCGCCACGACCATTTTGTGAAAATGAACATGTTCACGCTATTAAAGTCCACCTTGCACTTCTCCTCCGTTCGGTTTTCCATCTTTTCTTTCATGTGTGTGACATACTCGGTCTGTGTTTCCTGTGATGGAGCGTATTGTAGAGGCTGTGCGAGGCAGAACCGATCATTTGCTTCAATCGGTGAAAAATGAGCACTCTACTACGGCTTTGTTATGCTTGTTGATGATGATGATGATGATGATGAGATTTACAATCGAATACGTAGTGAAAGATTTTGTCACGTACGGTGGACTTTAAATGTGTGTTTCATTGACGATATTGGTCTGGCCGATTCGGATAGGTGTTAGAACAGCAGTTACACCAGCAGCTGGTGCCTCTGAGTGACGTCGGCGGCTCGGAGTCCGAGTGGTTCGTGTCCGATCAAGAGGAAGAGCTGATTCGTCTGCTATCAGCCTCCGAGAGCGAACAACCGTCTCAGCGAACTTCCGATTTGCTGTTGCTCATGTAGCGGAAGCCTTGATCCTCGGTTTAATCACGATCTTTGTCGATCATTACGACCGGTTCAATTTTGGGGGGTTCAACTCAGAGTTGGCTAAAATGTAACCCAATTAATCATTGAAAATTACGGTTAATATCAAATCCAATTATTAATCGTGGTTATTGATTACCAAATAATCAGTAATCATTGATTAATGAATGAGATAGGAATCAGAAGTTGTTGTAATCAATGTTCGCGATTGCTTTATTAATTATTAGATTGCGGATCTTTATGTAAAATAAAAATGTTCAGCAACAGGAGATTCAGGGCAGCAGGAGTTAAATACAAATTCATTTCATCCCCTAATAGTTTTTAACATCTGAAAACAATATAACACTATTTTTAGATTTTTCTAATTTTTCATTGTTTTATATTTCTAGCCAATTTCTTCATAAATGCATAAAGATCCGCAGTCTATTAATTATTAGACATTATTAGACATAGGTTGAAAAGAATATAACAGTAGTTTTAAATTCTTCTAATGTTTTCACTATTTTAATTTACATCTACTCATTTTTCCCATAAATGCATAAAATTCGCTGTCTATCAATTATTAACCCTTTGCACTCCGAATTATTTTTCAATTTTCTTGCCAACAACTCCCTACTATTTTAAGTGTTTCATTTGAAATTTACTTCAAAAAACAATCCTTTGACAGCTACCTATTTTAAACAATTTTGTTTACTAATTACAGTAAATCCTTTATAAACGCAACAAGGCCGTACACGATAAACGCAACAGAAATATCCCCTACATTGTGTAATCTGATCTCGACTCGGTGTAAACCACTACTAATGCGACGCGGAATCGCAGTCGCTTCGGCTTCGCGCGGTCTCTGTTTACACGCGCTGACCTTCTCTACGTTCGGCTCGATCTTTGAAGCTCAAAAATAGTGTCCCGTCTACGATAAATGCAACCGAATCCCCCCCGAGGTATATTAAATATAGCTCTCAAACTTTGTTGTAATTTATATTTGTGGAACTTATATTCGTTTTTAACTAAAAAATAAGAAATTAAATAAATAAAGGGAGAACCAAATACATATAAAAACCCGTTTCACTTACATTTTTCTTTCATTGCTGTCGAGTCACACTCGACAAAGGAGTGCAAAGGGTTAATGATTGAAAATTACGATTAATATATAATCCAAATTAGTCAGTAATCATTGATTAACGAATAAGAAAGGAATCAGAAGTTGATGTAATCAATGTTCGTGATTGCTTTATTAATTATTAATAATAAAATGATTACATTTTGTATTCTGATTTAATCTGTACTTTTACTGTAATAACAACAGTATGAACATTTTTTTTAGAAATATATATCCATATATATTTTTTTTACATAGTTTTATGATATTTGAATTATACACATCATAATCGTGTGCCAGACAGCTAGAGCTTGACATCAACAATAACATTTAGTTTTTTAGCGAATCATACAGCGCTAGGCGGTTACGATGATGTGAAGAACTTTATAAACGTACACATAAAGCAAGTTGTACAATTTTCAACGTACGGATTATACATTACAGATTTGTATCAAATATAATTAATCATTGAACGATTTAAAAATTACTGATTAATGATTATTAGACTGCGGATCTTCATGCATTTATGGATTCTAAAAATTTTCAAAAATTGTTAAAATATAAAATTCAGAAGTACGAAGACTACTACCATTGAAAATAAGATTTTACATGATTCCACTTCCTTGAAATTCGTGTACAAAGATTGCAAATTGCATAAACATCCGCAGTCTAATGATTACAAATTTCAAAAGGTAATCATGATTACTGATTTATTTCAACGCGGTGATAAACCAATTAATGATTACAGTTACTATGATTACATTAAATAATCGATTACAAAAGGATTAATTACTGCCCAACTCTGGTTCAACTTAGGGGGTTACATGCACCTGGGAACAAGAAGACATAGCTCGAATTTTAGAATCTGGTTCATATATAAAACCATATTTTATTATTCACTTGTTATTTTTACTGCGGATCTTTGTCTTGCATGTTCCTGGGAACAATAAGACCTGGTCGCATTCTAGAATTCTGTTCATACGTAGAATTTTATTTATTCAGCTGTTACTTGATTCAGGATCGTTTTATCAATGTCAGAACCGATCCCAGTTGCATTTTCGTAGAACTTGACGTCGGATTTGCTCGCAAATTTGCGTCTCACAGTTCACCCATTTGATCCTACTGATCTAACGATTGTCGACGCATTTATATTTTATAATAGTCTTTGTAGTCGAAGATTGAGGATGACAGTAATCGAACGGTAGTCACGTGATACGCTTCTGCTACATTTTTATTCATTTACTTGTTCATATTGTACTGTTTCTTCTTTTTTTTACTACGCAAACAATCGTATCGTGCTTTAGTCACAGTACAGTAAAGTCGCGATATTTTTCCAATGACCTGTGTTCTGCACGAAAGCATATCCTATAGAGACATTTTTTTTATGACTGCGTCTACCGCGCCGACCGCGCCGAGGGTACAGACGAAGCCGAACGTAGAAAAGAACAACATGTAAATAAGGATCGCGCGGCCGAAGCGTATCGGTGTGACCCACTACTAATCCAATTACAAAACTTCGTTATTTTCCATTATTTTTTTAAGGAATTTTCACCAACTTATTTCTGGCATTTTTCTGATTAAAATGACACCAAACACGATATAATCTCAACTGCATTTAGTGGCTTAATCAACGATGAAAGTTTTGAATGCAACAAAGATCAGCGTATGGGAAATTCTTTGAACTATGCCGGTGACGGGGACTATCCGCGTCCCTTTCTTTTTTCTAAAAATGACAACAATGTGTCTATAGGATGCTCCAAAACGATAGCGTTAAATTGAAATGGGAGGTTCCTTGGGTCATTTTCCTTAGCAAAAATGGCATCCGCGGCTTTGTTTAGGAGTTATCAACGAAAAACACGGACCAATCAGAGCGCGAACTAGACGCCCGTTGGCACGTTCAGCGCGCGAGCCGGAAGGCGAGCGTTGGTGGTTAGAGCTGTGCGAGTACCTGCAAAATGCGAGCCGAGCTAAGCTCGACTCGAATAGTCGAGCCGAGTCGAGTACTCGCACGAAGCCAGCGGCTCGCACGAAGCGAGTAGCTCGCACCGATGCGGGCTACCCGTGCCTTGCGAGCCGCTCGCTTCGTGCGAGAACTCGACTAGGCTCGACCAGTCGAGCTTACCTGGGCTCGCACCGAACGTGCGATTTGTACGAAACCCACGTCCCTTTTAGAGCTGCAGGCGAGCCGAGCTAAGTTCGACTCCACTGGTAAACTAAAGTCGACAGGCAAAAAGTCTAAAGGGAAATGTTGTTTAAAATCATGGTCTTGACAACATATCCAAAGCTCATCGACATCGGAGAGAATATAGTAGTATGTACATCGATCGATTTTCAATTACAAGTTTTTACAAATATCTCGTAAACTAATAGCGACACCCAAAAACTGCAAAGGGAAATGTTGTTCAGAATCATAGTCTTGACAACATATCTAAAGCTCATCGAAATCGGAGACGTAATCGAGAAACGCTTGTTTCTTGCGACATCGCGGTGTACTACCAACGCTCGCCTTCCGGCTCGCCGCGCTGAACATGCCAACGGGCGTCTAGGTCGCGCTCTGATTGGTCCGTGTTTTTCGTTGATAACTCCTAAACAAAGCCGCGGACGCCAATTTTGCTAAGGAAAATGTCGCTTCAAATGACCCAAGGAACCTCCCATTTCAATTTAACGCTATCGTTTTGGGGCACCCTGTAGACACATTGTTGTTATTTTTAGAAAAAAGAAAGAGAGAGTCCCCGTCACCAGCACAGTTCAAAGAATTTCTCATACGCTGTTCTTCGTTGCGTTCGAAACTTTCATCGTCGATTAAGACACTAAATGCAGTTGAGATTATATCGTGTTTGGTGTCATTTTAATCAGAAAAATGCCAGAAATAAGTTGGTGAAAGTTCCTTAAAAAAATAATGGAAAATAACGAAGTTTTGTAATTGGATTAGTAGTGGGTCACAACGATATACCCGAGCCGAGATCAATCATCGCTGCCCTGCGGCGTTGGCCGTCAGCGGAGTGGGTAGGCACTGGATAAATTCTAGAAGGTCGCAGAAAAATATCGCGACTTTACTGTATTACTTTATTTTGTACCGTACATCATCCTGTTGATTTCTCTCCTTTTCTTTTGTATCGAAATAAATCATTGAACTTTTACATTAGTCCTCTGTGCGAGTTGATTAATTATCCGTGACAGGAATTTTTAAAACAAAGCAACATTAGGTACGTACATTTCACTAGAAAGTATGAATTAACCATTAACAGCACCGTGCCTGCTGCTTCGTCAACTAATGGAAAGCGAGTTAATCATTTACCTACAATATCACATAAAACATTTGTAGTAATAATTTTCTTATAAGATTAAGCAATTAATAATATTCTTTAAGCTTTCTCAATTTTGAGAACTTCACAAAGAAGAAAAGCTTCACAATGTTTTATCAATGTCCTCTTCAGTATATTCGTGGATAAAAATATTATTAAATTAATTATAATACTATTATACTATAATAATATTGGATAGACAATATAAAAATAAACTTTTGGTACTTATGAACATTCTAAATAACTTATACGAACATAAATAAAATGTATTCTAATCGATGTGTTAAAAAATTCTATTAAACAATGTGGGCTGTATCTATTTTCTATAAACTAGTATAAATTTTTTATTGTGTAACTGTCTTGATACTCACTTCTTAACTCTCCTTGACTGGTTCTGTTTGATTTTTATAACTTTCGAGTAACTTTCTACAGTCCGAAAATTCTTTTGCAGCAGAATTCGACATCTTTTGAATCGTACGTCTGACATAATTATACGTAACATATATTAACCCCATAACGACTATACATATATTCTTTAAATTGTGTAAGGATCCACTGATTTCTGTCGGTTGGAAGAAATGTTTGTTATGTTTGTAAGTACAGTACTAAAAGTACTTCAAAGTCGCCATGCTTCTTCCAAACGTCACAAATTCATGAACCACGTTCAATGAAAACCCAAACGAATCTGTATCCCTGCAACACAGTTCATAAAAATAAACAATTGTTCTTTCCAACATTATCGACTCAGCTCACTCATCAGTAGACGACAGATTTAATGCATTTATGACAAAAATAAGTAGGTGTACTTTGGACACTAGAAGGATTTAAACATGCTGTTGTATTATTTTCAGCCTACTCAACATATTAAAAAAGAAAATAACTTTCTGTTTTACTTCAGCTCGTTGCAAATTAGGCAAAATTTATTACCACACTAATGTTTATTCCACAATTTTTCCATTTTTATGCGCCAAGTGTTCGAATTTGCTGGTACAATATTCATATTAGTTTCAAATCTGTTCTAATCGAACAAGATTCGAATATACTTGCAAGTATTACTTCAATTTGCCAAAGTACTTGTAAAAGGTTCGAAACTGAATAGGTTCAAGTATACTTAGGAGTACTATTTCTATTTTTCGAAGTACTTTTTTAGAGAGTTTGAATTCAATCAGTCGAAGTTCGAACAAGTTTGCGAGGAACTTGATCACTAGACGGATCTTTATGCAAAATAAACATTTTCTACCTGAATTGCAACAAACTGGAGTAAAATATAAATTGATTTTCTTTCTTAAGATGTTTGGTGGATTGAAAATAATATAACAGTAGTCTTAAAAAAAACTCTTCCAATGTGTATACTATTTTAAATTACGCCTACTCGTCTTTGCCATAAATGCATAAAATGCGCTGTTTATTGATCAGATCTCTAATCAAAACTCACATAAACCTCTATTCAAGCAACACAATTCATAAAATTAACATTTTTATGACACTTTCAATCCCTTTAGTACATCAGAAATAGTACCCAGATTATCAACAGACAACTCTAGCGACAACTCTCTAACAAAGAGACACTCTTAATCACACATCTCCGTTTCTTGTTCAGGTGATGGTGACGAACGTGACGTCTCTGCTGAAGACTGTGAAAGCCGTTGAAGACGAGCACACTCGTGGTACCAGAGCTCTCGAATCAACGATAGAGGCGATCGCTCAAGAGATCCGTGCTTTGACAACGTCGGAGATCCAGAGGATGAACGTGACTCCGGAGGATCTGGTCCGCTGCACCAAGGGCATCACAATGTCAACCGGAAAAGCTGTTGCAGCAGGGAACAGTTGCAAGCAAGATGACCTAATCGCGGCGGCGAACATGGTGCGCAAGGCAATCAGCGACATGTTGACCATCTGCAAGGGTGCAGCGTACAATTGCGCCGAAACTGCTGAGCTTAGAGACAGGACTCTCCAGGCTGGCCACGATGTGGCGATGAACTACAGGGAGCTGTTACAAGCGATTCTGCAAATAGCCTCCAGGTCTGGAGAGTCTAAACACACCCTGGTACCGATATCAAGGAAGATCGCTCAAAGTGTCACCGAACTGGTAGCTGTAGCCGAGTTGCTGAAGGGTACTGATTGGGTTGACCCTGACGACCCGACTGTTATCGCGGAGAACGAGCTGCTGGGTGCTGCTGCCAGCATCGATGCTGCTGCCAAGAAACTGGCTAGTTTGAGACCCCGAAGAAGCATCCAGGTCAGTTATCGTTCAACGTTTTCGATTGCAATCTTTTTAGCTCTGACTCTGTCAGCGATAATAATTATAAGCGAAGGGAAAGGACTGGAATATGTGATCTGATTCCCGTAACATATGTTTGATATTCTTGGTTGTTTTCTAATAATCGACCAGGAATTAAATATATTATTATGGTGGTAATTATGAAGGTAAGGATTAACAAGGTTTAACAGGGTTTAAATTAATTGTAAGCAAAACTTCAAGGTTCCTCTTTCATGTAAATCGAACTATGAGCTTAAACTGAGGAAAAGTAGGAACAATTTTTTTTTACGCCTTTATAGTCGATTCAATTTGTAGCATTTTCGATCAAAAACATGTCCTCAGTTGTGCTACTATGTATATCATGCACAGATATCGTTAAAATTAGCTCAAATTTTTAACGAAATTATCATAGTTACCCTATTGACAATTTCTCGCGAATCGCAGTGTTTAAATAAAGTTTTGGATCTACCATAAATGTTCTGATGGTCAATCCTACGATTGATTGCAGTTAGAGGCCGAAAATTGTGAAAAACTGCAATTTCTACCATCTTTAAACGTTTGTAGCTGATTGCAACGTCAACCGATTTTCATGAAATTTTCAGACTACGTTTAATTAATACAGATATATGAAATTAACGTTTAATTAATACAGAATATGTTTTCTAAATTTTCCATATAAGCCCACATAAAAAAATGGCAAAATATAACTGTTAGTATCTTCTCTGCGATTCCGACAACTTACAATTGCTTTCAAAAATGTTTGTCACGTTTTGTAGCGAACTATTTGTTCTAACTTCTCAAAAATGTTAGAATACGCCAATCTATCGAAATCGGGCATACAAAATTGGACATTCCATTTTAAAAAACAAAGATGATCTCTATATCATCTATACGCCTCCAATTGTAAGAATACCATTTATACCATATCATGTAGTTCCTAAAAACCTACAACTTCTGTAAGTAACATTTTCTTGTATTGTTTGAAATAACCAAGATATTCAAGTGGACAGAGTTCGTGGGACACACTGCATATCACTATTTCAAATTTTCGAAATTAATATCCAGGTACCCAGTTGCTCACAGAACGGTTAACCATCCTAAATCCTTAACTTTAAGTTAATAACTTCTTAAATTATCAAGTAATCAACTTCAAGTTATTAACTTTTACGTTACAGGAGGCCAACGAAGACATGAACTTCGACGAGATGATTCTGGAAGCGGCAAAATCCATCGCTGCCGCAACATCGGCTCTGATCAAAGCAGCGAGCGCGGCGCAGAAAGAGCTGATAGCAACAGGAAAGGTTTCTAGGACACCTCTGACAAGTTCCGACGATGGTCAATGGTCCGAAGGTTTGATATCAGCCGCAAGAATGGTCGCAGCCGCAACGCACAGTCTGGTGGAATCGGCGAACGCGTTGGTCCAAGGTGTCAGTTCCGAGGAAAAGTTGATCTCCAGCGCGAAGCAGGTTGCCAGCAGTACTGCGCAGCTATTGGTAGCTTGTAAGGTCAAAGCTGACCCCGATAGCGATAGCACGAAACGTTTGCAAGCAGCTGGAAACGCGGTGAAACGAGCTACGGACAACTTGGTGAGGGCTGCTCAGCTAGCTATCCAACAGGAGGAGGACCGATCCTTGGTCCTGAATCGCAGAATGGTCGGTGGCATCGCTCAGGAGATCGACGCCAGGTCAGAAGTGTTGCGTATCGAGCGAGAGCTCGAAGAAGCCAGAGGCAGGCTGACAGCGATTCGCCAAGCCAAGTACAAGAACAGACCGGACATGGCCGACACCGACAACGAAGGCGAGCAGAGCGGTTACGAGAGCTACACATTTTACTTCACACAAGAAAAAAAGGAAAGCTTCACGCAAGAAAAAAAGGAAAGAATACATTATAGGTCTTAACGCGAATTTCCATTTTTATACTTCGTTTTATGAATATTAGAATGAGAGAGGACACTTTCTTTCATTGACTGAATGATTCCCTGTGGCGAGAACGACATATAAATATTAATTTTTGTTAATATACATGTTTCTCGATAAAGATCCACAGGTTAACAACAAAATACAATTTAACTATTGGTCGAAATTTTAGGTCAGAGTTGCCAAACTAGCGACCCACGAGCCGCACGAGCAATGATGAGATATTGTGCGCTTTCCACACGCATGCGCGACTAAAGCCAGGAAAGTATCTACGTCCTAAGTTTGTGGGGAAAGTAGTGGGGAATTATTACTGGCAGAAAAGTTCCGGAAAAGTACAGAAGTTTATACACATATTATATGTATAATATATGTACATACATATTGAATTTTAATACAATACACACATGTTGTACATTCATATTTGAAAATCAAATCTTAACAAATTTTGCGGAAATAAGCGGGGTAATCAAGGTCAATGGAGTGATCACCCCATTTTAGCACAACCTTGTACATTACCGACACTAAAATTTTCGCGCATACGCGTGGAAAGCGCGCAATATCTAATCTCTGCGAGGCCCTCAACATTGCACTCTTCGAACCACGTGTCGCCAGGTTAGGGGAGGTAGGATGAGTTCAGGGGAAAAAGTTACCCTCTCTCTGCCAGTACCGAACACATGTATGACAGCGACGAAACGCGGCACGTGACTAGGGATGGCGTGTACTCCTACTTTTGATTTTTAACGTGATTTTCGTGATCGCTTATTTTTGGCGGAGAGCTGTTTTTCGCGCAAGTCACAGAGCCAAAACCTGACAAAATTGCGAGTTATATCGCATTTATTAGATTTGTAAGACGTTTCTCAAACTATCATTTTCGTTTTCCGTATCAGTTGAGTATTTTGTAAAACTTTATGCATGCAGATTATTGCAGATACATACATAAACATAAAAGAAATTGTCTGCAAATTGAGAAAATTGAGAAAAAATTGAGAATTGAGAAAAGAACATTGAGGATTGTTTATTTTTATCATTGAACGAAATAAATTTACGTTATACGTTTACGTTCTGTATATATACAGAAAACGCGTAACGTAATATTAAATTTATGTTATATGCACGTATTTTTATGCAAGCTAATCGATGTATTTAAAAAAAGAACTGATTCAACCGAGATAAAGAATTAGGATGACAGTAAGCAAATTCACTCGATTAAAAAAATTGCATCATAGTGATGCAATCTGCGCTCACTGTAATAAATCACGGTTAGCGATTTTGCACGCCATCACTACACATGGCCGGGCCGCGACGCAAGCGTGGGGCATAGCGTCATACAGTAAAGACGCGTTTTCTATCCCTGAGGGTCTCCACGATCACTCTGCCTTGCCTACCCATTCCACTGAGGGGCAACGCCACAGGGACCACGAAGCTCGATCTGCCTCGGTCGCCGAGAAGTGTAAACATGCCGCATAATCTGATCTCGGGTTGGGTATATCGGTATGAACCACTACTAATCCAATTACAAAACTTCTTTATTTTTCATTTTTTTTATGGGACTTTCACCAACTTATTTGTGACATTTTTCTAATTAAAATGACATTAAATACGATATTATTTCAACTGTATTTAGTGGTTTAATTAACGATGAAAGCTTCGGGTGCAAGGAAGGAAGCGTATGGGAATGAAAGAGACCTGTTTACATGCTGTCCTTTTCTACGTTCGGCATCCTTTGTACTTCCGGCGCGGTCGCCGCAGTAGACGCAGTCATGAAAAAATAGTGTCTCTACACGATCTATCTTCCTGCTCGGAATCGGCGATGGGAAACAAATCGCGACTTTACTGTATAAGGGGAAGGTAAAGTGGGGTATAGCGTCATAGAAGGGGAGGGAGAGCGGGGCAAAGCGTCATAGAACACTGTCGTCACATCGAGGAAATTGATGGGAATACATTTTACCCCCACTCTGATAACCAGATTAGTACGTGACCAGTCTACGGTCTTAGTGAGTTGGAGATGTTGGAGTATGTTCATAGAGCTGGAATGGGATAGTGGAAAGGGAGAAGGCGGAGTGAGAAAATCGACCTGTTTTGGTCGATTTTAGCGATACTGACACTGACCGAGCCGCAGTGTTTCGCTCGTCACCGTCACCTCGCGTGTCGGTTCGAAAAGTGTGTTGTGGACCTCTCCCCTTACGTCACAGTGAATAAAGTAACAGCACAGGGAGCGACCCGTAGGACGCTGCAAGCTTGTCTCCTCTGTTTTAGGTAATAGAAAATTAATGACAGGTAAATGTTGACAAAACGGGATCCTGCTCCGATGACCTTCACGAATGTTGTCAATTTTAACATTAACCGTACCGAGCACAAAATGCGACTGGTATACATTGTTTTATTTAAAAATGACAAAACAGAATTGATTTAAATTTCTTCCAATTTTTACAACAATACGTGCATGAATAAAGAAATTCATTTAATAATTTCTATTGGAATTATCCAACTCCAATGATTATAAAGTAAAAAATATGACACCGGTCATTTGACCAGTCGTGGTACGGTTAATGTTAATTACCGTTCGTGACAGCTTGTAGGTGGATAAGCTGCACTTATAATCTAAATTTAACGAAAGTTTTTTACAATTATTTCCGGGATAAGGCCGAGCGATGGATACATGTATACAGAAAGATTATTCGGAATCTTGTTGGAACTAGGTTTCCTTTCGTCAACATTTACCTAATTTTAAATATAAATTTCTGAACGGAAAAATGGCGACGACATACGGAGCTTTATTGTAGGTGGGAGGAATGTATGGCAAAACTGTATTTTCAGAAAGTTGCGATAGGACACGGTTGGACAGACCTGTTCCGAGTGATCAATTAGTGCAATTATTGTTAGTATTTCGAGGATAGAGATAAAGAACTGTAAATAGATGTTAGATAATCCACGCGACGCACAATGTTCGATTTTCTTGAAAACGTGGCCAAATTTGATTTTGACTAGGTATCTCGGGGTTTTCGACGTCGCTGATTACGAATTTAAATTCGAAATCACAGAAAAGTTATTTCTCGGATTTGTAATTTTGTTATTTTAGTTGCAATTTTGCCGTTTCTCAGCGTATTCTTCGAATTTTTCGACGTCTACCTCGAATCCACTAGAAATAGCTTGCAGTACTACGTACTTTTTCTTGTTTCATCTCCATCGATTCTCTGTATTTTGAAACAGCTAACAGCTCGTAATCCTGCGTATTGGCTTGTTGATAATTGTAACTTCACTATAACAGAAAGAGCTTCTTCAACAGATAAAGCTTTTTCTTGTTACATCTCCATTGATACTTTGTATTTTGATGCTTCTCTCTCTCTCTCTCTCTCTCTCTCTCTGGTGCTTGGGCTCCCTAACGTAACATCTGTTACTATTTTTGCAGCATCTAATTGGCCTAAGGATCGAAGGCTGATTTATGTAACGTAGCACAATTCCTCTGCACTTGAATGGGAGCTAATACCTTTCGTCTTCCTTCTTTTCAATCTTTCGCTCAAAAATGAAAAATCCAGAAAGGACGACCTCCCATTAACCATACAATGGCCCAAATATTAGAGTAGTCAACTCACCTATACAAAACTCTTGATTTGAAAGTCCATTTTCTTGATTTTTGGTCACGTTCTTGAGAAAATCGACCACTGCCATGGATCGACGAATTCGAGGAAAACGCGACTACGAAAATAAAGGGATGGAAGGATGAAAAGTGCCTAAGTATAATGAGCTGCCGCTTTTTTATATGCTCGTAGTGAACGTAGGAGGTTTTTCGAATATTACCAAAAATCGAATGCTTTATTAATGTCGAAAGTAAACCCTGAAAAATCCCTTTGCGCGGAGATCGTCCTGAAAATAATCGCAGATTTATTGTCGAACTCTTTTAAACGGTGCATATGATGGTGTTCAAGAAAAAGCTTAAATACACTTTTATTACATAGATAGCTAACTTAGCAAACTTAGCTCGTTTCCAGATATGGAATTGATATTGAATTTTTTACTATTACAATTTAATCTTGGAACGGCAGTGACCATTTTAAACTCCTAGTCAGTAATAGACTGCGGATTTTTATGCAAAATAAAAATTGTCTATATTGATTCCAAGATATAAAAAGATTTCTTTTCTCAATAATTTTAATCGGTTGTAAATAATGGAACAGTATCTTTAAATTCTTGAATATTTTCACTGTTTTGTATTTGATTAATGTTTCTCATATAAATCCATAAATCCAAAATCTAGTCATTAATTTAAATTAATGGCTGTTTAATTTTAATCGAATTAAATTATGCTTCTATAATCTACAAACAACTGCCTGAATGGATATAAGCATTATTATCTGTACAATCGTCATCCACTTTCCAAGGGTTAACTCTTTACACTCGGAGCTATTTTAATTCGAAAACCGAATTTTTCTTCCGACCTGAAATAAGGTGAAATGCCATAAACCTGGACAGCATTTTTTGCTACCTTTAATTTTATCAGTTTAGGTAAACAAAAATGATTTTTTAAGAGTTTTAACATGAAATTCAGATTTTGTAAAGTAATTTAAAATCCCAAAATCATTGTTTAGATTAAATGGAATTAATTGGAATTTATTTTTAAATTTCAATTGATGTCTTAATCAAATAATATTCATATCTACTTGTAGCTAAGGCTTCAGAATATATAAAATAATTATTTAATCTCTTAATAATTGGTTTTACTATAAAAATTCAATTGTCCAGATTTAGGCATCACTTTTGGCTTGTCCACACTTAGGGCATTTCACCTTATTAGCATTTTACATGATTTTCTTAATTTTATCGATATAAAACTGATATAACATCTCGTACAATACTTTCAGTAGTTTATTAAAATATTAAATACGTTTAGTAATTTATTGTATACAAATATAATAATGCAACAAATATTTTGAATAATCGTATAAGAATTATTAGTGGCGTTTCTCCGAGTCACCACTTGATTGCAAAGGGTTAATATCTCTTTGTTAATATCTTTGTCATTTTCATATTTTATTAATTAATTACAATCACAGGAGCTAAACGAAATATTTTCATTGTATTTGTTCCACTCAGTTTGATCATAAATGCATCAAATCTGCAGTTTATTTATCACAAAATGATCTGACTATTAGAACGTATCAGTATCGAGTTACAAAAACTTTAATTGCCATCTTTAAACTTTCTTTTGGCCCCACACTGTGAATGTTCATGCACCTATACCTTGTTCAACGAGACGAGACGATGTTGTCCTTCTCAGGTAGGCAGCGAAGGTCACACGCTTGTTCTTGACTGCCTCGTCTCAGACAAGGTACAGACATTGCATTTAGTATCAAATATTTTGAGAGCGATCGCCATGTGTATTTTTATTTGATGTACAGTATACAATGGGATACGGACTGGTGGAACCATTTCAATCGGGATTAATGTCGACGGAATCATTTTACATTATTTCTCTCGATATGTCCAATTCGACTATGAGATGGTACAATTTTTTCAGTAAATTGATACGCACTCGACTTTAGTGTTCCTCACGAATCTTGACTTTGGCGGACTGATCCGAACCTTACTGTACCTATATAGGTGTGTGCCATGATATATAAGATTATATATACATATATATTATATACAAATGACAAAGATAATTAATTATACCGAGGCAATTATACAATAGATATATATTATATGTTTACATACTATATACATATGCATACCATTAATATATTAATGAAAATAAGCAACGAGGGGTGTTTTACAGTTTTAACAGAATATTGTTTTTCTATAACAATTGGAATGCATACATGTTTAATCGTTACTTATAGTACAATCGATTAAGCCGCTAGGCTATCTTATAAACATCTATTATTATTATTATTATTATTATTATTATTATGGAATGTTACAAGTTGTACTTTTAAATTATATTATTATATGCTTTATTCTTATTATTAGATGTAGGTACAGCGAATGATGACCACTATATTACGTAACGAATATTATTTTATTGTAATTATTACATTACAGCGAAATTTCACAAATATACATATTAACCATCTTACATTCAGGAAATAAAGAATTTTTAACACTATCGTCGCCTTATTCACCACGATCTGAGCGCGGGAGATTTGTAAAAATTAATTGTTCAATGTTCTCACAGATGTATCAATATACAGGGTGTACCAATGTGAGAATAAATTAAAATCATATAAATGTATGATTTCGGTAATATCTCGTTAAGGGTAGTGTCTACTTCAGCAGACGGCGGTCGCGCGTGAATGTATGTGAGTGCACACACCGCTAGACCACGTATACGTACGCGAGGATTGCAAGAGCCGGGATTCCGCTTTTGATTTCTCAATAATACAAAGATCGGATTTCTTAGCAGTCAAAATCGCTAAATGGAAGATCAATCTAGGGCGCGATCTGCCTCAAAAGTCCTACTTTTACGTTTATGAGGCGTAATTCTCATTATTCGGCAGCATATCGATAGCCACGATAGGCGGCAGCCCTGTCACCTGTCACATTGCTTCTCGCGGCTCACGCGACATGCTGCCAAATAATGAGAATTACGTCTCGTAAACGTAAAAATAGAACTTTTGAGGCAGATCGCACTCTAGATTGATCTTTCATCTAGCGATTTTGGCTACTAAGAAATCCGATCTTTGCATTATTGAGAAATCAGAAGCAGAATCCCGGACCCTTGCAATCCTCGCGTACGTATACGTGGTCTAGCGTGTGCACTCACACACATTCACGCGCGACTGTCGTCTGCTGGAGTAGACGCTATTAGACTTAACTATTAGGACATACGAAGGTCAATACATTTTTACGCAGAATTTCATACTCTATCGATTCACGATTGAAAAGGTAGGTGATTCCATTGGAAGAAATCAAGGTGACCTTGAAATCTCCAAAATGCCATCGCCCATCTAAAAAATCCTTACGTGACTATATGTTCCCCTCTATAACATACAACTTTTATACATATCATTTTTTCATATTGTTACAAATAAGGGAAATATTCATGGACATATTAGTCCACCCTGTACAGTGGATAATCGGTTAACGAACAAATCGGAAAACGAACACTTTCGCGGAAAATCTTGATGTTTTTGGACAACGATAATTATTGACCACTACATTATCTAACGAATATTATTTTATTATAATTATTACATTACAGAGAATTTTCACAAATATAGGGTGTATGCCGCATTTTAGGCGGATTTTTAATTGTCAATAACTATATAACGAAGCCGAAATCGCAATTTTTTTATTCTTCATTTTCATCTTATATTATCATAGAGAACCATCACTTAAATTTTCTTCCACCTGTAGTCGAACGAGATTATTCTTCAAAATATATTTTCGGAGAAAATTATGAAGTTTTCTGGTCCAATGTTTTGCTTTTTAGAAAATTTCAGTATGCTTGGCCAATAATAGACAAAAATGAATTTTACATGTAAGACTGAAACCGAATATATCCGCCGAACAATTCACGAAATAGAAGTTCAAGAAATAATCCAATTTCCTATGGATACTTTGTGGTTTTTTTATGAAGGTCTGCTTATATGTATATATATACAAAAATTATCTTTTCTTTCTTTTCCTTTTCACGACCAAATTTCAATACAAGCGGGATTGGTCCGCGTACCTGTGGTAAATAGCTTTTGTGTTTTGAGGATAACCGAGAAGGTCGGTAAATACGCGGCGAATTCTCCGTCTACGACTACCAGTTTCAGTGTATCATTCGACAAGAGAAGACATGCCTTCCTTGAGCTGAAAATTAATAAAGTGAAATAAAGTGAAATAGTGTTTGTTAAGTGTTTATTTAAAATGCCCTAAACCAATATACTTTGCAGGAAGAACGACAACCAAGAGTTTTGGAGTTAACAATTATTTTCTTAGGTGGGGTTCCCCAAGGAAATACAAGGTTCCATGTCCCAGGAACTTTCCACCATGCTTGATGGATGGTGAAAGCTTTATTAAAATATATTTATTTAAAAATCAATTCAGTCTAACTAATGAGGAAGAAATTGGAATAATATATGCATTTTTCTTGTTACTGTTTATAGAAAGGCATGGATGCAAGCTGTAATAACAATGGAAACACCACATCAGGGCTTAGAATTTTTAAGAAATCTGTATGCATATCGCTGTATTTATAGAAAAATAAGCTGCGTATCAATAATAAATTTTGTATTCATCTATCTATGGTATTTGTCTTCTGAGCCAGCAGCACTAGCATGTTTTGGTAAAAGTGAGGGGAAGAGCACGAAACCTTGCAAAAAATTTGAAATAACATGCCACCTAATTTTTTGAAAGAGTTTTAATTCCCACAGAATTTAAAAAAAAGATCCTGATTTATGGGAAGATGAGAACGATTTTTTAAAAATATGGGTTAAGCAACGTCCAATATTTAAAAGTTTCAAACGGCATAGCTGAACGTGGTGTTAAACTTATACAAGTGTTACGTCCTAAGGTGGACATTTTAAGAGGTAATATTAATTTAAAGATATATATCGAGCATAAAACGCAGTTTAAAACTAATTGGCCTTGGTTGTGGATTTGATTGTAGAAATCAAAGTCGGGTATATAAAAATGATTTGAGAGTTTGATTTAAAAATAAATAAACAAAAATATATTCAAACCAACAAATTTCAGATACATAGTGTTATTGGATTCTTATTATAAATTATTAGCATTTACCGTAAGTTGATTTCGCTGAAGGGAGATAGTCAAAAGTCGGTCCGATGGCGAGGACAGTGCTGGTGATTATTATCTGGCGGGTATAACACGCCCTCAAACTTCACTAGTCAAACTTTACTGGTCAGAACTACTGTGACGTTGCAAGTTTTGCGACGTCACTTCTGTATTCGGAAACGGTCAAACAACCGTATTACATGTGGACCGGACCGACCTTCAGCGATCCCGAGAACCACCCGCAGACACAAAAGCGCTCCTGAAGGAAAATCTCCCGGAAAAGAACTGTAGGGGCAACATGCGCTTCCGCGCATTGCCACGGCGCTAGTGTCGCCTGGCAATAGCAGCATGCGAGCTGCATAGCGAGTCGCCCCTCTAGACGATCGTTCGTCTGCATGCCTAGTGCGATTTACCGCCTATGAGGCTCATAGTATGAGCACTCGTTCCTTAGCCGTTTTGCTAAGTGGTCAATTCTCTTTCCTGAGTCGTTTTGCTAAGCGGTTATACGAGTCGTTTCTTAGTAGTATTACTAAGCGTTATGATTGGTTCTCTAGTCGTCATACAAGAAAGACGTATTCATTTCTTGAGTTTCCGCATTCGGCAGACAGTGTTCTACACCGTTCGTAGTCTGAATAAAGTATATTATTTAGTGGTATATGCGTAGCAGTGAATTTATTCCAATTCCTCGGTTCCAAGCGGAGTAGGCCGCGTTCCCTAAAGGTCACCTAGGGACATAATCCTACAACTGGTGACCCCGACGTGATTTTTCGTCGATTTTGGAATTCGAAATGGACACGAGGTCGAGACGCCTCGTGGTTTGGACATCGCCTTTGCTGCCGTTTCACAACTACGACGCATTTTCCTGGTGAAAAATCGGGTAGCACGTGCTCAGAGGTTCCCGTTAAAAATTCGGCCGGCACCAAATTCTACTGGGAGAAGAACGTTTCTGGCGGCGAGCAAACCGCTCGCTGCATTCAACAGCAGCTGTTTCCAGGCGGCGAGCAGGCCGCTCGCTGCACGTTGCAGCCGTCCAGGCATGAATCCACCGACATCGGCGTTCCGGCACCACGTGGGTACACCATCGACGTCATCGCTGCCGCCTCATGGGCATACCCTTCGCCGCCGTCTTTACCACCGAATGGAGACCACAATCGACGCCATGACTGACGCCGCATAGAAGCCACAAGTGGTGAATTTTTATTTTTAAGTTTTCCGTATGTACGCATAAATTAGACTCTAACCCGGATCATGTCGCTCGTAACTATCGATTCCGCGGCCGTTTACGCCATCGCCATCGAGACGTCGCAATCCAGCTCCATGTCGGGGCAGATCGACCAGCTCGCCAGTTCGTTAAGCGTGATCCGGGATCGCGCCAATTTTAATAGAGGTATCGCAGATTCTCGATATCGGAGACGTTCCCGGAGTCGCGACCCCTCGGGTTTGTATCGTTTGCACGCGGAACGCGGCGATCGCGCAGTCCGGTGTATTAAACCCTGCGCCTGGTCCGGCCCTTCGCGAGCGCCAGAAAACTAAGTCAATGTACGCGATCGTAAATCAGGCCGCATGTTTCTTGTCGACACAGGTTCGGACCTGTCCCTGCTGCCGGTTTCCGCAGGATCGTGTACCCCGTTCAGCTCGTTTAAGCTGTATACGGCGAACGATACCCATATCGATACGTACGGCGAACTTCGCGTGATCCTCGATTTGGGATTGCATCGCCCAATCGAGTGGAATTTTTGCGTAGCAGCAGTCCTGTATCCCATAATAGGAGCCGATCTGCTTACGCATTACAGTCTCATAGTTGATCTTAAGGGGCGTCGCGTTGTTGATTTCACAATTGGTATTTGTTTAGCTGCCGATATCGCCATACCCTCTCGTCCGTGAATGCCCTTGGACCGTCGTCCAAATAGCAAATATTTTGGCTCGTTTTCCTCAAGTCATAGGACTTGAGCAGCCGACACCCCTCTCGAGTCGCGCGGTGTGTTCCACGATATTTTCCACCACCGGCCCGTTGCCGAGCGCGCTCGACGTTTGACTGTTTTCGCCGTTTTCCTTGAAGATCGCGAATTTAATATATATTCCGACCGAATATATAATAAATACATAAACCGCTCATCTACGCCGTCGCGTAGAACACAGAGCGTGCTTCTCTTCGCCAGACGAGACAATTGTGCTACATAGCACAATCCACATCTGATATTCTCTACCTGCCGTGCAGTGACGACGTCGTTGCCGATTCTCCCTCGCGTTCCAAGGCGATACGGTCGTCGACGCAATTCGATTCCGAATGTTTCGTTTCGCACCTACTCGCGCCGTAGTCACCGACTCCGCAATTTAGATTAAGTTTTCTTTGTAAGCGTCGCGCGTAGTATGTAAGTAGTATATAAGTAGCATATAAGCACCTTTTGTATAATGTTTATATAACTTGTAAAAGCGAAATCATTATATGCTTCCGCTTCTCTTTGGGGAGGAATGTGTAGGGGCAACATGCGCTTCCGCGCATTGCCACGGCGCTAGTATCGCCTGGCAATAGCAGCATGCGAGCTGCATAGCGAGTCGCTCCTCTAGACGATCGTTCGTCTGCCCAGTGCGATTTACCGCCTATGAGCACTCGTTCCTTAGCCGTCTTGCTAAGTGGTCAATCCTCTTTCCTTAGTTTTGCTAAGCGGTTATACGAGTCGTTTCTTAGTCGCATTACTAAGCGTTATGATTGATTCTCTAGTCGTCATACAAGAAAGACGTATTCATCTCTTGAGTTGCTGCATTCGGCAGACAGTGTTCTACACCGTCCGTCGTCTGAATAAAGTATATTATTCAGTAGCATACACGCAGCAGTGAATTTATTCTAATTCCTCTAATTCCTTCTAGTTCCAAGCGGAGTAGGCCACGTTCCCTAAAGGTCACCTGGGGACGTAATCCTACAGAACGTCGTGCCTAATGCCATCTATTGCATCCGCCGAGTACGGCAACGTTACAGAGACGTGCCTGGGGCACCACCGAGTCGCATTAGCGCCGAAAGGGCACCCCCCTCAAAAGGAAGAGAAATCGATCCGGATCGGAAACAAATAGAATACACCTGACACGCACGGACGCAGGAACCCGGAGACGATAGGCAGGAGATCCGCTCACTGAACATCACGACTTTTTGGTGGTCCGGCCGTCGTCTCATCCCGCTTACAACGGATCTCGGCCGGGGTGGCGTGAAAGCTTGTATGAAAGAAGCAGAGTATAAGACAATTTTGGTGATAACACAGGTCCGGGGCCCGAGGATCTTTTCCAAGCGTACGATCCTGCGAGGAGCGCCAATTAGGAAATTCGGCAGTGCAAACAGGGTGGGGGGAACTAGGATCGATGCGTTCCGTCAATGCGGATCGAGGAATCACTGTCGCGCTAGCTCTCGTAAAGGAGACACCTTTTGATCTCGCCTTTTTGTTCTCGCGATCTCGATTCTCGCTAGTCATCGTTCCGCGTCGCGGGTGGTTCTCGAATAAGGCCAGTTCCCGGAGGAACGAATTCAGAGGTGACAGAATTGACCAGGGTAGAACCAATAGGCGAAAGAACAGTCACGGTAAGTCGATGCAGTGATTCCATGTTCTCGTTTTCACGGCTGGCTCGAGGACGAAACGTGTGCGTCTCGTCCTCGAAACGTTGAGCTCGCGTCGTCTCGCAGACGTTTTGAGTTTCGTGAGAGTAGTTCCCGTGATTCGGAAATCGGAAGTCTTCCTCAAGAGTCGCGTCGGAATGGACTTGAATCAGCTCGTTGGCGGAATTATTGTAACGCGTAGATCGATTAGGAAGCGTGAGCGAATTCGTCCGCGAAACCGCGGCGGTCTACGTGTCCAGCGCGTGCGTACGGCCGTGGAATATTCATCCCGCGCGATTGTTCTCGCTCGAAGCGATCGCGACGGTCAACGATAACGTACGCCGGTCACCTGCGTTTCGCGAATTCTCGTCCCGAAAGGGACTCGAACGATACCGTATATAAGTATATAAGTAAACGATACCGTAATATCGTATTCTCGCGAGTAAAGAATTACTGACTGACGCGCTCCGCGAACGACCATCTTCCGCAAAAGTGTACTAGGAGCGCGGGCTCCCGGGTCGCGGCCACGTGGCCGTCCACCTGTAATTTGATTATTGACGACTAATAAATCAGATAGAGCCCATCACGTCTTTGTCACTTCCGATCTGCGAGATCCGCCCTGCCGTGAGGGCTGTATCCCGTCATCCCCTGTGTTCGAATACCTAGCCGTTCGAGTCGCATATTTTCGTTCGCGTTTCGAGGAGGTTCGATATCCGGGCTCGGCTTCTCCGAGCACGGGCTTCTTAGCGCATTTCGCGTGGTACTTTTCCGTACCTGGCGCCCGAATATTCGTTTTCGTGTCCGAATCGAACCTCCTCGTACAATCGCCTGGGAGGATCGTGCTTGCACGGCCGCGCACGGCCCGGTCTCAGCGCCTGTAAATTCCCGGGGTTGACCGTTTTCGAACAACTTTACAATCGCTCGGAAAGGGACAACGTCACACTACATACGCGAACGAGAATTGTTGGTTTGGTTTTTGAATGTCGACTAACTGGTCCTGATGAGGAATCATAATCCCTTTTATAGAACGGTTGATCCATTGTTCTAAGCTTAATCTTCATGGAGTGAGTGTATATCTTCATCGATTCTTCGTAATCGCTTTTCTTCTTAATTTGTCGTCTGCATTTTGACCGGATGTATAATTTTCGATTCGTTCTTATCATCCTCCTGGCTAGATCATGTTGCTCTACACATCCTCCCAGGTAGTTGGTCAACAGTCTTTTGTTCATCGATCTTTTATCCATTTCTTCTACGTAGTGTCTATCTTAGTTTCTCCTGGACTATCTTTTACATTCTTCAGTGATGAATTGATTTCAACGGATGTTTCGTTTAATTATTCGCTCGCATATTATATTTCGAATTATTTCATGCGTTTCATAAAATAGATTTCGCTGTGTTCTTAATTTGTTCAATACAGGTTTAAATTCAAGATGAGTTTAAGTTTCAAATAGATCACATGGGTTAGCAATCCCATGTAGTCAACTGCGAAATATATCTTATATCTTATAGATTTTCCTTAATTCTATCGCTCGCAATGTGGTATAATATATGATGATTCAATATTAATTATTAATTGTAATATTTGATATTTTATTTCCCGTGCAACATTATTAGAGCAAATATAAAAAGAAATTCAGCAAATATATGTATACATGATTGATTTTGTCAATTATTTCAAGGGAAATTTCAGAAATTAGTTCAAGTTCCTTGATTACTTTGTTGAACTCGGATGTACTCGGTTTATCGACCTGGGATCGGGTATCGTGAAGGTCGTCGATCGACTCGTCCGCTGTGTGGGTCCTGTTTCTTTGCTCATCAGCTTGGCGTACGAGGACTCGAACTCCATGCGGTTCCACACAAGGCGAATCCACATCCGTATATTGAGTGTAGCTGATAAACGTGTATTATGGTGTCGAGAATCATCTTAATGAATTTAAAGATGATAAACACTGCTAGTACTCCTGCACTAAAAGATCTAAATGTAATCAATCCATTCCAGAATCTTTTGGCTGCGCTTTCCGCTATTATATCCAGTGTTTCTTCATTCGTAATGCCCATTATGGAAATTGAGTTTGCTGGTATGTTTTTTGCTGTCACGCCTCGGGCAACAGAATTTAACACTGCTGATTTCTCGGCAGGGAACATGATGTGATCTCGTAAATCATTAAGATCATTTTGAGTGTAAATTCCACTGGTAGCCAATTTGGATGGATTAACATAATGGTTGTAATGTTTGAGGTGGGATAACTTCTATTGGTCTTGGTGTTAACCTATGCCAATTTTGGTCAATCTCGTACATTACGGGTAGTATTTGACTACAATCCCTATAAATTCTTCCGTTTTCGTGGCAACGTGATTGATATTACAGTCGTTGATGTTTCTAAGGGAAAAAGTTGTCACGTTTAGGTGGTCCATTACAATCTGTTCAGGATTCAAGTTGTGGAATTGCGGTTAGCTATACCGGTGATCGCATCGTCACCCGGTTTTTGTCGCGTACGTCAACATGCGGATACATCGCGGATCGTCGTGTTCGACGCCGCTTAGCAACACGGATCATTGGCCGAATTCCACTTCCTGAATCCTTCAAATTTACGACAACAAAGATCACCTGCGGTGCCTTCGCGCTAGCTTTCGCAATCACTTCGGCAAATTGTCAACAACTCTCTATCGCAATCGTTCTCACTCGGAATCTTGTCGGGTCTTAGCAGCCGAATTCTGCTCTCTCAATATTCTGTGTACTACGCACGCTGTGCTCCATCGTCTCGTGCTCTAAACCCGGATCGCGAGTAATTCATTATTCTGTGTACTACGCACGCTGTGCTCGATCGTCGTGCGTTCTAAACTTTGGAATCCGATCTCTGCGTTTTGCAACTATCGGTTCGTCCAAATAAATGCTCCACGCATCACACTCAAGTACTGTGCCCCGTGAAGTGGCAAAGATCCGCGTATTACGCAGTACTACGCAAGCTGTGCTTGATACAATAAAGTGCAGTGCCCACTGTAGATGTGAAACACCAAATTCATTGCTGTCTCGCTGTATCACCTTCTCACAGACCATTCCTCGTGAATTTCCTTACGCACTCTCATCTGGGTGGTTCCGGCAGCCGGCAACCTCCGACCACGCTGGTCGGTGCCGAAACACAATCGTATTCAATAATGATGCACGAGGGTCGTGTCATCATGAACATTAGCCAAAGACCTAAAATTTTTATAAACAGATTTTTGTCGTTGTGTATTATATTGGTTTTATTAATGTTAGTATCGCGCTTATTTGTTATAGGTTAGTAGGCCTTATATTCGCTGATATGTGGGTAACGGCGGAGGAATATCATTGTTTGTATATCGGACTATATTATGAAATTGGAGCAATATTCCATCCTATTGATGTAAAAATATATGATATTTGAGCAACAATAGCATTCTTTCGTTAACTTGAAATGTATAGTAAACTATTTTGTATTTCGCAGTATTTCGATTTATTGATGTCCTTATTTTGTGGATTGGTGAAATATGGAAGATATAAAATAAAGAAAAATTATTATTTGGGTATATTTATATGTATATGATTTATTACAAAATTATTAAAATTACTATTATTTAAGTAATGTTTTATAGAGAGGGAAAAAAAAGAAGAAAGAAATTTTTAATAATAATAAAAAAACAATATATATATATTTTGGTGTAGTGGAGGTATCACCAACGTCGCACGACGTCTTGGTATACCTCTCTGTATAACCACGACAATTCGTCACTTGACATTTCGAAATGTTCTTCTCTATGGCAATATCTATCTCATAAATCGTACAACTAATTGCTCTCCTAGCCACGTGGGGGAGGCATAGGACATGCTGCCCTCCCTCCTGGTACGCCCAAGCGCCCTCTTCGGACAGGGCGTCGTAGCAACTTTGGCAGATTCGTATTTGGCCAAATACGTACACCGCCCTGTCGTAGGGTGCCTCCACATATCTCAGTTCTAAGAGCTTTCTATACGTTTCGGGGTGGTCTATTGCTACTACCCCATCGATGAGCCCGTAATATTCTTCTAACATATTTTCTGTTACTTGATATCTTCCATTAGGTATCGGCATCTTTAATCTGTTAAATATGTAGTAATTACATGTGTATTATGTATTAATAATAATCAATTATTATTAATTATTAATAATGATTAATAATTAATATATGTATTAATTTTGTTAAAATATTTCATTCGTCTCGTCTTATCTCGTTTTATTGTCTTTCGCGATGTCTGTCCACGATGTCCATCTAGTCCAGATCGACTATGAGCTAGTTTCAACTTATTTACGTGTACAGTACGAGGGTTACTATTAATTACAATTTTGATGTTTTGATTGGATCAAATTTCTATGACTTTATGAGGTCCGGTATCATAGCTATGAAATAATGGATAAAGATGACAGATAAATCTCGGTGTGCGACATCTGGATTCGAATAATCCATAAGATTACGAATCCATTTCTTCCAATCAGAATTGGGCAAAATTTGTAATTAATTACAAATTTCAAATAACGAATAAAAGCTACAAAATTTGTAACCATTATTCGAAGGTTCGAATACAAAAGTAACTTTTATTCGGGAAGCTATTTAACTACTTTTGTATTCGCCGAGAATGTATTCGATGAATAATAGTTACAAATTGCAATCGAAGCGGATGTAGTCGAAGCTACAGCTACAATTTGTAGCTAATATTTGTAACTATTGAAGCGAAACTTCTTTTATTCTCAGACCGAATACATCCAGGGTTACTTTCGGTCAGCTAGAGCCTCCAATGAACACGTGCCGAGGCCTGAGGGTCGAGCCCCGAGGCCTGAGCCCAGAACACAATATCAGTGCAATAAACACGGATGGGCAACCCGCCGGCCAGCCAGGTATATCGGTATGAAACCGCAAACAATCCAATTGCTAAACTTCCGCCGGGTTCTTCCGATTAAAACAAGACGAAACTCCATAGAATTTGGACTGTGGAGAGTGATGTAGCTATGTAATTCCTAAATGTAACCGTGGATGTATTCGAAGTCTTCGAGGAGAAATCCATGATGACAATTACGCCGCGTAAACGTAAAAATAGGACTTTTGAGCCAAATAGCACTGTAGATTGATCTTTCATCTAGCGATTTTGACTACTAAGAAATCCTGTGTTTGCATTATTGCCGTATCAGAAGTGAAATCCCGGACCCTTACAATCCTCGCGTACGTATACGTGGTCTAGTGGTGTGTACACTCACACACAGTCACACGCGACTGTCATTTCATCAAGGTCATCCAAAGAGACGCTACCCTTAAATAGCATCTCGAATAAAAGTTACTTTTGTATTCGAACCTTCGAATACGAATAATAGTTTTGTAACTTTTATTCGTATTCGTAATTAATTACAGAATATTGCCCAACTCTGCTTCCAATAAAATCTGACGGATACTCTGCGACCAAGTAACGATAGATACAACCGTAACATATATCGTGGCGCTGAATTCGGCTGTCAAATAAAAGTTGAAGATAACCAGAAAATTCTCGGAGAGACAGACGAATAAACTCTCCAAACTGAACGCTCGTGAGATAAAGTTACAGATACATTGTCGCGCTGCATCTGACTTCGAATAAAAAACAAAAGATACAATTTTATTTTATATCTAAAACTTATTTGAATAATTTTTTATTTTGATATTGCTCATCTCTGGGAATAACCACAACACACCTGGGACGGGAACAATTGTTTCACGACATCGGGGTCGGTGCATTCTAAATGCATGTTTTCAAATGAGTAATGTTTGGAAATAATGTTCGGACCCCCCTATATATTGTATATGGATCTCCGAGAAAATATTACTTTCGAGAAGTACGTCGAATTTAAAGCCACCTAACGGCCATTCGATGAAGAAGATTCACATCAGGGCCGTGCACATTAGGGAGGACCTTAGCTATACTTGGTGAAATTTTTTTTGCGAGATTTTTTTCACGCCTCCAAAACCAAAATTGTGCAATTGGGTAAGAAAATAACTCCTGCAAAAGATGAAGTTGATCGGATAAGGAGAAGACGTACCACATTGACGTTGAATTTGCGAAAAACATGAAATTTTATAGGAATGGGAATATTTGAAGGAAAGACTTTTGATTATGACTAAATGTTCTTCTCGTGTCAAAATATTGATTATAATAGCACCAAAATGTAATATTTTCAATATAACAATGAACTAATTATCATATTTTTGTTAATATATATGTCAAATTTTACGTATTTTATTGAAAGTACCAATTCTTTTAGTTGTATTCTTATACTAATTTAAAAAGTAGAGAAATTAACGTTCGATATAAATATGTTATATTTAATCAGAGCATAATATTTTCAACCGGATGTGGTGAATATTACACCATATAAAGGCGAAGAAAAGAAACTTAAGGTATTGAGTTTAAATACTTTTTAATATATACAAGGTAACAGGTCACTTCCAATCATTGATCCAGGTCGTCCTTTTTTCCTTTGATTTATAAGGAACGGTTTATCTTCGTCAATAGTCATCGTCACCAGAGCAGTGGGGGGAACCGAGATCGATCAGCCGAACGAGCGAGAGTCGATGGATCATTGTCGCGCTGGCTTCCGACAAGTAGAGTCACTATTTCGCTAAGACCCTCCCGAGCGAGTAATTCCGTAAAATACCAACCGTCGCCAATTGTTCCGAGCGAGTATCGCGCCTAAAGTCGTGCCTCGAAATACCGTGCGGGATTGTGCGTACGAGAATCGAGGTTCCCGTGTGGGATTACAACGTCCACGCGCCGTCCAACTCGTGGAGACAGTTTCCCGGAAGCCATTTCGTCCTGCTTCCAGCACGAGACCTCAGAGGGGCAAAGTGAAACGGTAAGTCGCCCAGTGATCTATTCGATATTTTCTTCGCGAGGTGGCTCGATTTCTTGTCGCGTGAGGACGAACGCTTCTCGTTCCGTCCTCGATTTTTCGCGTGTGCCGAGGTGCAGGGCGCCTCGAGCCGACAGCTCGTGTCCTTCCGTGGACATTTTGAGCGTTAGAATCTCGAGAGAGTTTTCTCCGGTTATCGCGTTTACAGAAGTTTCCTAGGAGGAGCAGCGTCTCGCGACAATCTCCGAACGTCTCGAATCTTGTGCCTCGCCGATTCTCGAAGCGCGTCCGTCGGAACTCGATCGCGTAACCGTTATTGTACGCGCCGAATCGATTCACATGCGGAAGTCATCGCGGTGGTCCCGTACCACGCCGGTCATCTGCGTCTCGCGCGATCGTGTCGTCCGCGATTCTTGGAATCGCGGCATTGTACGACCGTATCGTCGCGAATACGTATGACAACCGCGCTGCGAAATATCGCCAAGCTGTATGAAGAACGCGGGCTCTCGGATCGCGGCCACGTGGCCGCCCATTTTGTAACGCCTGACGAAATAAACATCTTATAGAGCCCATATTGTCGTTCTCTGATTGTGCCTGCGAGATCCGCCTTGCCGTGAAGGCTATCCTAGCGTCCCCGTGTCCGAACCTTCTGGCCCGTTTCGCGGCGTACTTCGACGGTTTGCCCTCGTGCTCGGCTTCTCCGAACTCGAGAATCGCTTCGCGTTTCGCGTGGCACCCTCGAGGTGCCTGGCGCCCGAACGAGTTTCCGCAGGCGAAAGGGTGAACCGTCGAATTCCGTTGTCCCCGGCAGACCGCGTGTACTCGGCTAAACGCGGCCTGGTCTCAGCGCCCGCAATGCCCGGAGTTGGCCGTTTTTCTTCAGTCATCCCACTCGATAGGAAAATCCAACGTGACACCCTACACGACAAACGAAATTACTTTTCGAACGATCTAATAGTATATAGTATGTAATTTAAGTAAATATTAATTTCGTCGGTAAAAAGGAAGAATGCTGCTGCTGCACATTTGTGCAATAGACATTTACTTTACCGACATCTACCACATTAGCGCGACTTGCTCTTGTACGGCATTTGATACATTATTGCAACCGTGTTGCCCTCTTACGACGAGACAGAATCCAGGACCGTTTTCCGTGCAGCTTCGCGGCAGCAGACCTCCAAAACGCGGCATAGATGCCGCGCAGTACAGCTGCATGTAGGATTATCTCACGGGAGATACACGAGAACGATTCGGAAATATAACCTACTCTATATAAAATGTAGAACCGCGTGGTAGGGAATCTTTACTGTTCACAAGAACGTTAACACTTTATTATGCAAAGAAAGGAACACGAGGTCTGTCTCGTGTGTCTGTACAAACAGAAGTCCAAAGGTGAAGTACGCTTCGCGCTTCTCCTCGTCTGCAAGCAGGGCTGCCAACTTCTCGGTATGGCTTCCTCTAGGCGCGGCCTAGGAGAGCGGCGCGCTAGCGCTAAACTCCCTACACACTCCCCCCTGAGTGTGTACGGGCAACAGTATGCACGATACAAAAATCCTATAACTAAGGTACTTACAAACTATATCTATTTACAATGGGTCCGCAACTAATCTATTGTACAAAATTCGTAAAACTACGCGGTTGTTATTTACAGGTGCCAGAGTGGCGGTGATCGCATACTTAATGCTAGCTCGGCGGAACAATTCGCACAGTTTTTGTTCGCGTATATGTTCTCGGCGCAGTCTTGAGCGCAGTCTCAATATCCTCCCGGACGGAATACGTTGGTTTTACATTCTTGACGGAGACAGAGCGCATTTCGCCGTTCACATCTATCACTAACACGCGATCGCTCGGACGACTTAATACTTTATATGGGCCTGAGTACGGCCGTTCAAGTGCTTTCTTGTGCGGCGGCGCACGTAAAAACACATGCGAGCAAGTGTTCACATTTTTGAACAAGAATACTCGCCTTTTGTGACGCTGTCCCACGGGAACAGGCTTGACCGTGCGCATATGCTCTCGAAATTCCTCGATAAACATTTGGGGATTAACAGAAAAGTCGTCAGTGAGTACAAACTCTCGCGGAATTCGCAGCGCGGTGCCGTACAGATATTCGGCGGGTGATGAGCCCGTATCCATTACGTTATATTGCAGTCCGAGCATTACAGTAGATAACACGCATGACCACGTGGGGTTCGCGTGACACATTATCGCAGTTTTGAGGCAACGGTGCCATCGTTCGATCATCCCATTCGAAGCTGGATGATAGGCGGTCGTTCGGATCCGGTGTATTAATTATGTTGATTAGTTTCATGCAACTCTTTTCGTCTGATTTGAATTTTCGCGCCAGTCCGCGTTTCGTCCGTGATGCGTGCGTGGCGTTGTTACTGCAGCGTTCTTGTTCTGCGTTGTGTTTTCCTTTCTGTGCGTAGTACTCTGTTGTTTTAGGAGAACGCGAGCGTCTCGCGACTTCTGCGTAGTATGTTCGACCGTGTGCTTCGTTTCTTTCTGTTCTTACAAACTAATCCGTTTCTGATCTTAGAGATCTTTATCTGTTCAGAGTAATAAACTCTACAAATTAATAAAACGGTGACATTCGGATAATTGCAGCAATGCGGTAAAAAGTTTCGACTCAAATTGATTGCCTTGATCAGTCGTGAGTGTCTCTGGTGCGCCGAAACGCGAAATCCAAGCTCTACATACGGTAGTAGCTTCCATATCCACGATGGGAACTGCCTCGGGCCATCTCGAGAAACGGTCAATCATGGTCAGGCAATAACGATAGCCCTCCGAAATCGGTAACGGACCGATAATGTCCATGTGGACGTGACTAAAACGCTCGTTAGGGGCTACGAATTGAGCCGGCTTTACATGATTGTGTCGAGTTACTTTAGATTATTGACAATCCAAGCATTCCTTCGATCACTTCGCGATGTCGCGATGTAAATACGGCCAGACGTAACGCTTTCGGATCATGCGATCAATGACCTTCGCGCTGGGGTGCGCGCTTTTGTGAAACATATCGAATATGGCCCTACGCAATGGGCCGGCAACGTACGGACGCAAAACTTCTCCCGTTAAATCGCATACAATTGCAATATGTGTGGGTCCCCACCGAATTCGCCGTAACGCGAGCGAATGATCGGCGGAAGACAACAAACTCTTCAGCTCGTCGTCGGTCTCCTGCAGTTTCGCGAGCTCCTCCAAGGAGACATCTGCGGCGAGGTGCAAGGTATGAATACGCGACAACGAATCGGCGACTATGTTTTCGGAGCCGGGAAATATGAATCGATATGAGTTGTAAATTGGGAGATGAATGACAATTGCCGTAGTTGGCGAAGTGACGCCTTATCGGCACGTTGCTGAAATGCGTAGGTAAGAGGTTTGTGATCAGTCACAATTACGAAATTTCGACCCTCTAAGAAGTGCCTGAAGTACTTAAGATCTTCAAAAACGGCGGTCAATTCGCGGTCATACTCACTATAGTTGCGTTGAGACGGAGTGAACTTACGAGAAAAGAACGCCAACGGTTTCCATGAATCTTGGAATCGTTGTTCTAAGGATGCGCCCATTCCAAGATCAGATGCATCGGTAACGAGACGCGTTAGATTAAGCAAGGCGAGTGATTAAGCAAGGTCGCGTTAGCGAGGTCAGACTTGACTCGCGAAAACGCTTCCTCGGCGTGAGAAGTCCAGACTATCTCATATTTGTCGTTCTTTTTCGACTCGCAGAGATATTCGTGTAGAGGTGCTTGCACGTCGGCAGCATGACGAAGACTGCGTCTGTAAAAATTGACCATCCCCAGAAATCTGCGGAGGTCAGAAACTGTATTAGGTTTAGGAAACGCCTGTATCGCATTGACTTTTTCGGAAACTGGTGCTGACCCTTTCCTATCAATTACGTGACCTAAGAACTCGAGTTTCGATTTGCCAAATTCGCATTTGGCAAGGTTCAGGTGCAATGAGTGTTCTTGCAAACGATGCAGAACAGTGCGAAGATGATTCTCATGTTCCTCGAGGTTCGAGGAAGCGATGAGAATGTCATCGATGTACGCAAAGACATATTCAAGCTCTCCGAGAGCGCGGTAAATGTACCGTTGAAATGTTTGTCCCGCGTTACGTAGACCGAAAGACATTACGGTGTATTCGTAAAGTCCAAAAGGGGTAATTACCGCGGTTTTTTCTACATGCGACGGCGCAACCGGAATCTGCTGATATGCTCTATGGAGATCGAGCTTGGTGAAGATCGTCTTCCCGTGCAAATTAACTGAATAGTCATGCAGAGGAGAGACTGGATACATGTCCGGAACAGTCGCTGCATTCAAGCGACGGTAGTCGCCACGTACTCGTCAACCCCCATCCTTCTTGGGAACAAGATGGATGGGGCTCGCCCATGAGCTGCTAGAGGGACGACAGATTCCCTCAGCGACAAGCCGCTGCAATTCGGCCTTGGCAACCTGAAGCTTATCGCACGTCAATCGTCGCGCACGTTCCGCGACGGGGGGTCCCTCGGTAACTATGTAATGTAGTACATCGCGCGGCGAATCGGACTTTATCTGTGACGGTCCTAAAACCCCCGGAAACTCAGAGAGTATCCCCGCGTTAACGGATCGACTAATCTACGATGACGCAGATCGACAAGCAAACCATAGTGGTTCAGAAAGTCCGCACCTAGAATCGGGTACGGTACCGCGGCGACGCAAAAATTCCAGCTGAAAGCACGACGGAGCTTCAAATTTAGCGTGAGTCGCTTCTCTCCGTACGTTTCGATAGTCGTTTCATTAGCTGCGTACAACTTCAAACCTGTCGCGCGACTTTTAACGGTCCTGTTAACCGGTAACAGAGAAAGATCTGCCCCCGTATTGATAAGAAACGTAAGACCGAGATCGCGGTCACGCACATGGAGGCGGTGAGATTCGGCACTCAGCGCGCTCGCCTCCGCGCGGCTAGTGCAAACTAGTTTCCCGCCTGCCACGAGCAGGGTTTGAAACAATAACGCGCGTCTTTACCGTATTTCCGGTGCAGCCGCCACATTACGGGGTCGCGCGATTTTGAGCGAGAACTCGATCTTCCACGGGAAGGCGTTCTACGCTGTGTTTCGCGGGAACTTCGTCTCCATCTTCGCCAGTTCGGCTACTTGCTGAGTGAGACGATCAACTTTATCCTCTAATTCACGATTTGACGATCCGCGAGATGAAACGGAGGAAATCACGGGCGCGGTAGGGCCCGGTGCCTCGGAATCGCGGCTGGACGCGTCTCGGGAAGAAACGGAGGAAATGGCGTGTGCGGTAGAGCCCGCTGTCTCGATAACTTTGTCAGCCAGCTCCGCGAATTCTTGGGGATCCGCGATCTTGGACATGGCTAGTACGGCTCGAATTTGCGCAGGAAGCTGCTCCATAAATATTGCGCGGATTACTTCGTCACTACACGTACCGTTATTCAAATTGCGAAGACGCGTTAGGACCTGAGACGGTTTTCCGTCCGTCATAACCTCACCCTTTAGAAGGCGGCGTAAACGAGCTTCCGCCGACGTAGAAAAATTCGAGATTATCCGCGCCTTGATTTGATCGTACAGATCTCGAGGTTGCGGATTCGCGGAGAGGATATCTCTAATTGAGGAAACTTCCTCGTACGACAACGCGGATATGACGATATCTGCCATTGTTTTCTGAGTGGTTATCCTGGCAGAGGCCAGAGATGATTCGACCTGCATGAACCATAACGTTGGATCCTCGCGTAAAAACGATGGTATTTTCGGGATTCGATACGAATCAACGTGCTTCTCGAGAAGCGCTTTCAAAATCGCATCATTGCCCGATGATGATCCCGGCACATTTGATCAAAGTGCGCACGCTCGAAATACTGTTCTATTAGGCCCCGGCGGTGAGTCTGAATTTCTACGAGAAATTTATAACTTGATCTTGAAATAACCTTGAGATGAAGCACCTGACCTAAAAGATCAAGATCATTTCAAGGTCGTGTTATTATACATATCTGAATGTATTTTTCGACCATTTACACGATGCAATACAAAAAAAATTTAGTTATTTATCAAAAAACATTGATGACCTTGACAACTCCTGAAAAAATGACCTTCAGACACAAATATTCTTGCCAGATATTTGGTCCATTGACACCATGCACATTACGTAACAAATATTTTTTGCATCACAATAACGAATATATATTATATATATACTGAAGATATATTTAGGTGTTCTTATTTAAATGGACCTCCCTGTATAGCCTACTCTATATAAAATATAGAATATGTGGTAGGGAATAACACGGTATAATCTTTACTGTTCACAAGAACGTTAACACTTTACTATGCAAAGAAAGGAACACGAGGTCTGCCTCTTGTGTCTGTACAAACAGAAGTCCAAAGTCGAAGTACGCTTCGCGCTTCTCCTTGCCTGGAAGCAGGGCTGCCAACCTCTCGGTATGGCTTCCTCTAGGCGCGGCCTCCAGATTGGAGTGTTGCGTCGCGGTATGGGGAAATTAGGGATTTCCGTAGGTTCGGGTGCCCGTGGAGCGCTAAAGCACTCTGCTCGTGGAAGGTTCGTCGAAAATAACTTGTGAACAAGAAATTGTAGATAAAAACAGACTTTATTTGTACTCTGCGTTATAGCTCGATGATCCAGGTTGAATTTCTGAATTGCAATCTCGTCCCGGCGTTTAAATCCGAGTCTTTCAGTGTTCTTTTCCTCGTCCAATAGGAAAATTCAGGTCTCTTCCTGGGCGTTGATTCGTCCTCCGGCTGCTGCTCGATGGTGATTGGTGGTGGAGGTGCGCGCAAGGGAGTGGGGTTGACGCGAGGGTGAACGGCCGCAGAAACATGGGTCGCGGGCGTTTTCTAGCAACCTAACGGGAATTTGTTTATGAGGTGCACGTGCAGTCGGTGTGTCTCGTACCTACTGTCGCCGTTCGATCCCTCCAAACAAAGGTCCTTTGTTTGGAACGGAACTTTATGATTTGAAATACTTGAAGAGACTGGGAGTCGTTTCTCGGGTCCGTTTTACTGCTCTGTCCCTCATTTAAGGGATAATCCGGTCGAAGTGTTTTAAGGGGTGTTGATTATAACGGGGCTTCTTTACCTTACTTCTATTTTTAGTAGCAATATACTTTGTCTACCTATCTAACAAGAGTTTTGCCTATTTCTGCATTCGAATACGCGCGGTGATATAGCTATATGTAATTCTTAGGATGTCGCTGATCTCGCGACAGAGCGCAGCAGTGCTGTTGTAACTAGATATATTCGCGTGGACAACTGGCCACGCAACACCTTCCCCCTTATTGAAAAGATGTTTCCTATGGGAACAGCTTTACTACTCTATTCTATGTGGTTAATCACGCAGCGTGTGAGTCTACCTTAGAACGTTCAAAAACCTAACGTTTGGAAAATTACATTAGCTACGCGGTATAGCCCTGTCAAATCGGAATCAAATTTTGACCTTTTCGGTTCCCTAATTAAAAATAAACGTAATTGCCTACATTAAATAGCTTGAGTAGTGGTAATCTTTGTAAACAGTTCGTTTAAGTAATGGAAGAATGTCCGAGGAATTTCTTGTCTACTAACTTCAGAAGGTATTAAGTAAATCTTGTAGCTTCGTGTATAGAGGTACTGTATGAAGAACATCTAATTCAATTATCTCAATCTGTTTTAGTGTAATAGTGTTTCAAGTATTCTAAGAAGACTCGATGGGCACGTTTGAGAGATCCTAATGACTGTGGGTGGAATACAGTAGAGGTGATCCTTTGGATCTTGAAGATTTTAGAGAAGATCTTCATAACTTCACTCCTGGGATTTTGTCTCTGATACATATGGATAGTTCTAATCCATTAGCTCTAATCCATTATATACTCTAGAAATGCTAAGGGTTTTTGTGTTCGTCTTATCCGCGAACCGTTTGAGGGATTTCAATGAGGCTGTGACGTTCTGAAGGTCAGGTCTTTCCCAAGGGTAGTCTTAGTCAAGAAATGAAATGTGTGGAATCTATCTCCGGGTATACTTAAGGCATCTCCAATATTGACATTGTATTGTTTTAAACGGGGGTGAGGGTTGAGTATATTGTCTGTGACTTTAATAAGTAATACCTTATTCGCTTTTTGCGTCATATTGTAAAGATTCTCTCTCTCTATTTTAGGTTTTAATGAGGTCGGTCTTATCCCGGATTGCGTCTCTATAACCGGCTCGTCAGCCCAATAAACCAGCGCTTTACCACACAACACACAACCAACGATGGCTACCTGAGACAGGGTCGTGGGGTTTCCAAGCTTGCCGATTTCTCAGGGCAACCAGAGCGTTGAACAGAAAACATCGGGCTCTTGCCTAGCGAGGCCTGGACGGGGTCGTGGGGTTTCCAAGCTTGCCGATATTCCAGACGCTCGGGTCGGACCAAGCTAACGATGCTTCGAGACGGAATCCGAATATCTACACTCTCTTCACGGTTGCCGTGTCTTTCAACGACCTCGTCCAGATCAGAGAGTGGTTCCTTCCCTTCTACGTGGAATTGTACTGAGGGTAGAGGCGTCTTGTCTTTGTCAGCAGTATGGTAATCATCACTGTTGTCATTATCACTGTTTTTACTATTAGATTTATTGCAACTGTCTTCGACCTCATTTCTAACTACTGCTTCCCCTCGCGAAAGGAAAACAGAAGCAACCTGTTCTTCGCAGTAATATTCTAACCTTCTGTCTGGGTTTGGGTTTGTCCGAAGATTCGTGAGCAGCATCTCGCCGGTGC
>CM052250.1:13148514-13166718 GCA_028455795.1 Lasioglossum marginatum | reverse complement strand
TGAAAAAGAAATTTTGAAAAATTGTAATTTGTCGGAATCACTGAGAAAATACTAGAGGTTGTTGTTTAAAACTTTTTTGTGGGGGGCCTATATTGAATATTTAAAAAATACGTTTTGTGGACCTGTATCAATTATACAATTGTAAGATTCTCCATTGAACCCGTCGGAAATTGACTGGAGACGTTCTTCACCGATTCACTCATTTCTTCCCACGAAAAATCAAAGAACAAGGAAACAACGACCGCTGTCGCCCACTGTAATCCGCGATCCCGTAGCGCAACGGCGAGACACGTCAATGAACCCACGAGCCTGGCAGAACATTCTTACACAATCTCACGTCTGTCCTTTTCCATTTCTGCCCACGACGATAGCTTTCCAAAAACTCAAACGCTCTGCACTGTAGCCTTGCCGAAAACGTTCTACCCCTCGTGGTCACGTTCAACAAGGCCCCAACCCATCCCTCATTTCGCATCTCTCTTTGCGTCGGCACGTAAAGAGATGCAGGTAATGGGAAACGCATAAACTAAATGCCTAAATTGTTATTTTAGAACTAAACTTACTCCTACGCAGACGTGTAATTCCAAAAGACAAAATAATTGTCTTGTACAATAGACAAGCGTTACGCGTCATTGCCAACGGGTTACGTCCCGACATACATATTCTGAAAATGTCATCAAAATCAATCAACATTGCAATGATCTACAAACGTTTAAAGATGGTGAAAATTTCAGTTTTTCACGATTTTCAGCCTATAACTGTAATAAATCTAAGGATTTTAGCATTTTTCAATGCCTGTAGTATTTCTCCGCATCTACCGATTTTGGGTGGTTCAAAAAGAAGTTTTAAATCGCAACTTTGAGTAGTTTTTCTACAATTCCGACCAATTACAATTTCTAGTCTTCACACCATGTAGTAAACATGGAGTAATTGGTCTAGCTTCTCAAATAAGTTCAAATCGTATGGTCCAATATTTAAAAAGTTATCGTTTTTTTAAGAGTGTCCAAATATTAGTGGGCGTCATTGTATAGCACCTAGTCACAGAATGGCATCTACAGTCGGTTTTTTACGGTTTTTTACGTTCTGAGGATATCCGTGGGACCTAAATTTCGGATGTCCAAGGGACGTCCACTTTTTTCGTCCCAGGGACTTCCGTTGGACTTGAATTTCGGACGTCCCAAGTTATACATCTATTTTGTAAGTCTTAGTTAAGTACACAACATTTTTTCATATTATAAATAACGGCAATATTCAAAATGGACATAGTTATTGCCGCACCCTATACAAAACTTACACGGTATAGAGAGGGGCATATTGTGTCACAAATTTTTTCGGCGTGGGTGGAGGTATAGAAGAGATTTCAAGGTCACCTTGATTTTTTAAAATGGAAAGACCTACTTTCTATATTATCAATCGATAGCCTATCGAATTCTGAGTAAAAATGTGTTGACCTCCATATGTCCTCAATCTAATTGTTAACGAGATATTGTCGAAATAATTTTCTTTCTTCTTTGGATAATATCTCCTTAACTATTAGGTTTAGGACATATGAAGGTCAACACTTTTATACGCAGAATTTGATACTCTACCGATTTGTGGTATAAAAAATAGGACATTCCATTTAAAAAAATGAAGGTGGCCTCGACAATACTAAAAAAAAAATTTCTAACTTTTTTCATTGCAATGTGTAGCGAATCGAAAACTGATCAAAATATTTTTTTGTCAGATTGTCGCAAGTGAATCGTCGCAAGCGATTGTTGAAAAATCGTGGAAAGTGTTACGTGGGACACCCCGTATACATGTAATATATGTACATATATACAATATTTATTTATAAATATTATATATTTATTTATAAATATTATATATTTATTTATATATATATATATCGGGGACCGTACAAATAAACTTACGAGCAGAGTCAGGGTTCAGAGTCAATTCGACCGTCGCGTCGCATCACCGTGCGTTTACGTGAAGTGAGGTTAGTTTAGCACGTGTTCCTTGTGTACGTGTTTGTAATATTCCAATTAATAAAAAGTGTGTTTGAGTGATTCAGTAACTTCAGCCACTTGTCACGATTGTGTTGGTGAAACTTGTCACTGCTATTTCAGGTAAGTTTTAATTTTATATTTATTTTCAGTCATTAAAACATTACTGGCAAAAGGAAAATACAAAAATATTATTATATAGGTTGGACGGAAAAGTCTATCGTATTTTAATGAAAACATTTGAATCAATTTATAAAAATACATGTTTTATATTATTCAATGATATAATTTCCATTATTTGTAACAATGTAATAATATGTTGCAATTTTTCAGATAATTTCTGTCTATTCCTGTTTTCCAATGACTCGCTATTGTGTTGGTGGAACTTGTCACTGCCATTTCAAATAAGTTTTTATTTTATATTTATTTTCAGTCATTGAAACATTACTGGCAAAAGGAAAATACAAAATTAGTATTAGGTTGGAGGGAAAATGACTGATTCCAGATGTTTTATTTTACAATTAGAAAAGTAATAAAACTAATTTCATAAGAAACGGCTGTGTAGATATTTTTAGTAGTGCACGTAAGACAATAAGAGTCGCACAAAGTCTAAATAAAATCAATCTTGTCATTTTTATAAGGGAACATGTACCAGTTACTTTTGAGGCTCGGTAGGTTTAGTGTTAAGGGTAGCGTCTCTTTGGGTGACCTTGACGAAATGACAGTCGCGCGTGACTGTGTGTGAGCGCACACAACGCTAGACCACGTATATACGCGAGGATTGCAAGGGACCGGGATTTCACTTCTGCTACGGCAATAATGCAAAGACAGGATTTCTTAGTAGTCAAAATCGCTAGATGAAAGATTAATCTAGGGTGCTATTTTGCTCAAAAGTCCTATTTTTACGTTTACGCGGCGTAATTGTCATTATTCGGCTGCATATCGACAGCCACGATAGGCGGCAGCACTATCGCCTGTCACATTGCTTCTCGTGGCTCCGAGAGACTCCGCGCCGAACGGCGCGCATTTCGGCGCACACGATCGCGAACGGGTAACACTTGCACAGCAACATTTCCAAAAATTCAAATAATGTAGTCTCGAATCTGATATCTTTAATGCTTCGTCCTGACCTGAACATTTCACTTATAAACTTTGATTCGCTAAATAAACTGCCAACATTTTCTGTATTTCTTTGTGTAGTATACACCGCTGCAGCTTCCATAGCTGTTCGGGAGAAATTCTGGAAATAGCAAAAACTCGTTCCGTTCGCCGTTCGGCGCGCCGAAATGTTTGTCGAAATGCGCGGTTCGTTGGGCGGTTGGGCGCGCTGTTTAGGTCTGTACGAAGCCTTACGTAGAATATTGCGGGGAGTCGTATTAAATATACACTACCGACCAAAAGTTTGGAATCACGGCGTAAATTCAGGGAAACAGAAGGTTTATAAGAACTGAATGCCTTTAGAACAACCAAGGAAGATTAACTTGTCAAAAAACTTGCGACCAGTATTTTTCATTTTATATTATTTTTTTTATCAAGGAATGCGTTTTTTCTTTAAATTGTTCTTACATTAAAAACCGCCTTTATTTTTAATAACAGCCTGACATATTTAGGGCATCCTGAATTAGTTCTTCGAATGTCTTTAATTTGATATATTCCCATGCTTCTTATAGAAGTTGCCAAAGCTGTCCCTTTAGAGAAGTGCATTCCGAACATTGTTTTACACTGGTTGTATAAACTATACAAGAGCATTATGGACATAAGAAAATGCTGAAATCTGTTAAGAAATATTATTCAACTAGTTAATATTTGATATTGATGAACGATGGATCACATTTAGAACGATCACACATTTCAAAATTTGTCAATATATTCGATTTTTACAAAAATCAGCAAGTGATTCCAAACTTTTGGCCAGCAGTGTATGTAAGTACATTGTTAGGAGTCGAGGGCTAGGCAAGGCAGGCTATGCGTGGCCGAGGATTGTTTGGTTATTCATATGGATTAGCCGGTGCCTGTCTCATCACAGGGTCGCCACTAGGTAGGAACACGTATTCTCTGAGCCTCACAAGTTGTCCCTCGAGACGGCACACAGTGAGACAAACCGATGACTTCTGTGTCAAAATCAAAGAACTTTTGATAGAAATGAGATAGAGCGATGATTTTTTTCTTAAATAGAGAGATTATGGAACGAACGTTTTTAACCTTGAAAATCTGAGTTAAACTTGCAGAATTTCAAGAAAATTGTGGCTTATCCAATGCCATGTCCGGATAGATTTTTTTCTTGACATACTATATATACACGTTTCCTGTAGATTTCGTCACACTGATTTCAAATCTGACCGTAAAATACTTATTTGGTAAAATACCTTTTTACGTAGAATTTAGTGTTTTAGCCAAATTCATGATACTTTAGCAAGACCATGATAGTTTTTCAATTCCGACTTTCAAAATTAAATGCTGTCACGCAAGTTCCGCGTTGATTTAAAATCAATTGAAACCAAGTTTCTATCTAATCGGTGAAACTCCTTCGGCAGTGTTGTATTACCCATTGGCCTTTGGCGGCACCATAATTAGTGCTGTGATTTATCGATTGAAACTCCAATGGAGGTGTTTTAGAATCCCGGTCGTTTCCGAACTTGGACCGATACCGAGTTTCTAAGATAACGAGTGTAATAAGAGAGTCGATTGACGACTCGACGAAACGGTTATGTAATAGACACAGAGGGATCTAAACATAAGCGAATATCGTCAAAAGTCAGCGTCAGCGTTGTTGTCAAAGTCGAACTGAACGATCAGCTGGGCGCGTCGATCCACCGCGTCCGCTCTTCCCGCCGCGCCCGCGAAGCTCGAGCTGCTCGATCCACCCGTGGAGCTCGACTGGAACGGGGGAACGGTGCGGGGACGACGGCGCGCCGAACTGATCGCTAGCGCGTAATCATTTTATTAAGCAGCGTGAGAAAGATGTACAATGTAACAGATTTATAACTGAATGAGAAATAAAGACAAACAATAAAAACAGTTTAATAATCTTAAACAAGAGGTGACGACGATGTCTTTAACCCGAAATTAAATTGCACAATTATAACGAGGCTACCTGAATTCTAAAATCGGATATAACATTAAAGTGGGAAACCAATTTGTGTCGTCGAAGTTCATCATCGCGTTTGAGTATAATGTTTTTTCACGTCCGATGACTCCTATCGTGTCAAGGAAAGTACATAGGAAGCTGAACGTAGAAAAGGACAGCATGTAAACACGGATGGCGATGTCCTTCTTTGCACCCGAATCTTTCATCGTCAATTAAACCTGTTCGGGCCCAATCCCGTCACAAAATCGACGAAACATTTGGTCTTTCGAGCTGGATCACGAAGACGATCGAGAGAAGGGAACCCCGTTCCCTCACGCAGTCGATCGACGCCTACCGCTTCGTGGGTCACCAGACCACTACCTCCAGACTCCACCCGAACGAGAGGAAGTCCAGCTAACGACACCCGCTGTCAGTTCCTGTACCGGACTTCATCAAGATGGAGGAACTTCTCAAGGAGCAGGAGCTCGTTGTCCGAGGCATCACACGGATCCTCCCGCTATCAAAAGTTGGGGAGGGACAACTTCTCCAAGGCAACTGCTGAGGAGCGTCTGCGCCGACTGCGGACCGAGTGGGGCCGCTGCCAGCAGATCCTCCTACGCCTGGAGCTCAAGACCACCACTCTGGACCGGGAGACCAGGCCATACTTCCGCGAGGGACACTTCGACCGAGCGGAGGAGGCGTTCAGCAAGGCGAGTGATTTCTTCTGCGTACTCGTCGAGTCCTTAAAGGTTCCGGCAGAGACCTTGTTAGGCACGTCCACGGTAAGCGGAATCGCCGCGAGCGGATTGCGCCTCCCATGGTCTGCGCGTCGGCGAACTGCATCTTCGCCACGACCGGTGGTGGAGGAGGCCAACGTGGTTCTCGGGCCCCCGTCCCGATTCCCTGGAGGCGCCGAGCCTCTAGCGAAGGGTGCAAACTGCGTGCGTGCAAGACGTGGAGGAGAACCCCTTGGCCCCCCTCCCCAACAGCGTCTCCTCGTGCTACGTCCTAGTCGCGGCCCTTCGACGGGAAATGGGCAATTCGGTATCCTCCAATTCCTCCGCGACGATGCGCTGGGCGAGAACCCTGTAGCCCCGGTGGCTGCAACGCACCGCGTTCGGGCCGAACCGCGTCGAAGAATGACAGTTCGTCGCACAAGTCTCTCCGTAGAGGCGTTTGAGTGCCCGCTCCCCCTCGGCGCGTCGTGGAATCGAGCCCCCTCGATATTGCGAAAAGTCGAGCGGCGACTCCGCTGCGACCGCCCGTTGGAGGTGGCGGCCCGCGACTTCTTGTCCGGGTCTGGATCACGTGGAGGAGACGCCGAGCTCTTCCGACCAGACCCTTGCCCTACATTCCCCTCACCACCCTATGGTGAAACGGGCAGAGGACGGCATCCCGCAGGTTCGCGTAATTTTTAATACGTCCAGCCGCACTTCCAATGGGAGGTCGCTCGACGATCTCCTACTGCCGAGGCCAAACCGCTCGGCGACGCATTCCCCGCGACACCGCTACAATGCGCCAGGAAGGCGGCTGTTCCTTAAACGGATCACGTCCTACGCCCCTCGCCGCGGGACGGACATCAGTGCGTTCCCGCACTTATGCGACCTCACCCTCGCGGACCCGGACCCGAGAGGTCACTTCCAGTGGACCTCCTCATCTGCGTTGACCATTACGGCATCCTGCTTCGTTCCGGCCTGCGTCGCGGAGAGGTAGGGACCCCAATTGCGCAGGAGACCGTATTCGGGTGGGACATCTCTGGTCCCACGCGCCCACGATCCGATTCCCCCCGCATCACCGCGACGTCTCGACTCCGCTGCGATTCCCCGTTGGAGGTGGCGTACCGCGATTTTTTAAGGGAATACGAGGGCCTGGATCACATGGAGGAGGCGCCGGGCCCCACCGACCAGACCCTTGCCGTGTATTTGCCCCACCACCCGGTGGTGAAACGGGCAGACGACGGAACCCCGAAGGTTCGCGTCGTTTTCAACGCGTCCAGCCCCACCTCCAACGGGAAGTCGCTCAATGACCTCCTACTGCCGGGGCCCAAGATGCAGCTGGACATTTTCATGGTCCTATTCCGGTCGCGACTCCCTCGATTCGCCCTTACGGCCGACACCGCGAAAATGTTCAAGCAGATTCGCATGCACGACGACGACGCCGATCTGCACCGGATAGCGTGGTGACACGAGCCTCATCTCGACCCGTCGGCGTCCCGACTCACCACTGTGACCTACGGTATCGTGTGGGCGGCCAGCACCCCTCTGGTGCTGGCCGAGGGGATTGAATCGAAATCTGTGGATCTGCCCCGGGGGACCTTTCCCCCCCTTCAGCGACGGCACAGTAGCGGGCGAAGTGCATCGCGCCGCGTCGCATCGCCGTGCTTCACGGCAGGTGGCACAATCAGTGGGGATTCGTTCCACTCCGTAGCGGTACACAGCGGGCGGCGTATACTCGTGTACAGTTACGTAAAAAAAAATTTATTGTACATATGTTAGGGTTAGACTTGCGTCAGCGGAGCTGAGGCGGGCGGAATGTTCGGGCCCAATCGCCGGTTGCGCCCGACAACAAGCGGGAGCATCGACCGAGCGACCGAAAGGACCGCCGCGGTCCAAAACAAACGCGTGCGCCCGTCAAAACGGTCGCCCGCACCGGGCGAATTCAAATCGAATTCGCCGATCGCTGCCGAACCGCTCGACGACGCGTTCCCCGCGACACCCCTTCCCCGCTCCAGGAAGGCAGTGATATATACACCCCGCGCATCGTTGCGCGAAGAGAGTTCACTGAAATTGAAGCAAGAGCGAAGCGTACTTAGACGAAACGAGCGCATTTCAAACGACGATCTTTTGTTCCAGAATCGCGATCTCTCGACGCGATTCCCCCCAGAACCAAATTCACGCCCTGCGTGCATACCGCGCCCATGCGTATATAGTTCTGTAAATATACTTGTAAATAGTCGTGTTTGTGAAATCGTTTTTGTCAAGTTCTTTCGTAATCGTCCCATCGTTCTCACCGGCAATCCCGTCACAAAATCGACGGAACCACTAATTATAGTTGAAATTATATCGTGTTTAGTGTGATTTTAATCAGAAAAATGCCACAAATAAGTTGGTGAAAGTCCCATAAAAAAATAATGAAAAATGAAGAAGTTTTGTAATTGGATTAATAGTGGTTCACACCGATATACCCGAACCGAGATCAGATTACGCGGCATGTTTACACTGCTCGGAGACCGAGGCAGCTCGAGCTTCACGGCCTCTGCGGCGTTGCCCCTCAGTGGAGGGGGTAGACACTTGACAAATTCTGGGTAGGCGGTCGCTGAGAAGTAACACGACTTTACTTTAGCAGTCGTAGCTTTATGAAAATAGCTACATGCGCAGCTGTATGCTTCCGAATAATGCAAATTACGCTGCGTAAACGAAAAAATAGGGCTTTTGAGGGTGATGGCGGCCTACATCGATCTTGCGGTCGCTCCTCTTCCATCCCCATCTTTTCTTTTATTCCATTTCTCCATTCATCCACCCTCCTCATCCAATCCTCACCCTCCGAAACTTCCATCGTCCTCTCTTGCCAACCTTTCTCCTCATCCACCCTCACACATACCACCCCACGTCTCATTCTCCCATCCACATACTCTGCATTTTCTCAAATCCTCGCTCAACCAGTATCTCTCCCCCCTCATCTCGTTCCCTAATCTATACCCTGCTACTCTCTGCCATCTACTCTCCTCCATCCTTTCTTTAAATACCCCGGCAGACCCTCCCCTTTCACCATCCTATACCACTTGTTGGATCTTGATCCCTCTATCCTTTCCCATCTTTCCTTTTTCTGTATCTCCTTTTCCTTTTTAACTATTTCCTCACTCACCCTCTCCCTCTTCTCTTCTATCATTTCGTTCATTACCCCCGCTGACCATCCCCTCTCCTCAAAAAAGTCCTATCTCTCCTTCCCACAACCATCCCTTGTCCCTCCCATCCTATCCCTCCTCTTTACCTCTTCCCAACATAACAATGCCAGCTCCTCCCCTTTGCCTTCTCCCAATTTCTTTTCATAACTCCACGCCCTCAATCCTGCCTTCGCCCTCAATAACTCCCTTTGCAATTCCTCCCTTACCATATATCCCGATGTGAATCTTCCCACCCCCAATACCTACTTTAGGTATCTCTCCCGTAGCTCTTTCATGTCTTCCCTCTCCTTCCATCCCCAAATTTCCACTCCATAGCTGATCACAGACCATACCAGCTTATCAAAAAACCATATCCTCCTACCTCAGTCCATTCCAAATCTTCTTTTTCCTATCCCCCAAACCTGCCCCATTATCGCTGTTCCTTTCCTTATCCTTTCCTCCACCTGTGCTTTTTGCCCACCATTCCTCGATATCACGTACCCCAGGTACTTATACTTCCCCACTTCCTCAATCCTCTTATTCTTCCATCTCCACTTTACCCTTTTCTATCTCCCCCTACCCTTCCTACACCTCATCGTTTTTGACTTCTCCGCATTCAACTGCAACTTTTTCTCCTCCAAATATCGTTCCATCTTCCCCATCATCCCCCTCATCCCCTCCTCATCTTCCGCTAACATCGCTATATCAGCGTACGCCAACGTATATACTTCCCTTTCCCCTAGCTTCACCCCTCCCCACCCTCCCTTCACCAATTCCTCACCTATGTATGCCAACATCAACGTAAAGAGTAACGGGCTTATCGGGCACCCTTGCCTCACTCCCCTTTCCGTCCAAAAACACTTCCCTTCGTCTCCCCCTATTCTTATTTTGCTTTTGGTTTCCCTTATTATTTTCTGACACCTTTCTACTAATCCTTCCCTCATCCCCCTTTTCCTCACCAGCGTCTCCCTATCAACGGAGTCAAACGCCGCTTTTAAATCAATAAACATTATTACCAGCCTCCTTTTTTTCCACCTCATTTGCCTGTTTATTAGATAATTTAATACAAATAGATGTTATCTATACATTCTACCCCCTTTCTGAAACCTGTCTGACTTGCCGGTAATAACTTTTTTCCCTCCACCTCCTCTCTTAATCTCTCTGCCAATATAGCCGCATAAATTTTATATGCCGTTTGAGTGCGCGTCACTCCCCTGTAATTTTCTACCTTATTGCTGTCTCCCTTCTTAGCTATCGGCACTACTATTCCCTCTTTCCAATCTTCCGGCCATCCCTCCCCCCTTCAAATTTTGCTACAAACTCTCCATAACCACTCCTCTACCTCGCTCCCTCCATATTTCCATACTTCATTTGGAATCCCGTCTCCCCCCGCAGCTTTCCCCTCCTTCAGATTCCTAATCACCCTGCTAACCTCTCCCTTTTCTATTTCCTTCTCCCCATCCTTCTCCCTTCTATCTACCCCTTCCTTTCCCTCCCATTATTCTACCATTCCTAGCAGCTTTTTAAAATAATCATCCCATTCATTCATCCTTATCCTTTCATCCTTGATCCCCCCCTCCTTTCCATGTTCACCATCTTCCATACCAGACTCTCATTCTTCAGACCCTCTACCATCCTTTCCCATTTTTCCCTCTCTTTCTTCTTCTTCTTCTCTTCACACAACGCATTATACCCCCTCTTCTTTTCTTTATATTCCTTACATTTCCCTCCTTTCCTCCTCCATCCCCTTAGTTCCTCTCTCACTTTCCTTTTCTCTTCTCTACACTCATCGTCCCATCATCCCCTCCTCCTCCTTTTTTCTTTTTTCCCCATCTTCCCCATCGCCACTCCTACTTTTTCCTTCAATCCTTTCCAAACTTCCTCCACTCCCTCCTCTCCCTGCCCCCCCCCATCCCAAATCTCTCTCTGAATTCTTTCACCTCTTCCTCTGACCAACCTCCTCCAAACTTCACCCTCCCCATCCCTCTTCCCTCCTTCTTACTCCCCCCTCTTCTATCAGTGGTAAGTGGTCTGAGTCTATCCTATCCCCTATCTCCATCCTTTCCACCCCTTCCCATGTATATTCATTCCCCAATATGTAATCAATCACTGAGTTCCCTCTCCCCCCTACATATGTCCATTCTCCTGTTTCGTCTCCTTTCATATTACCATTCAAGATCTCCCACCCTCTCTCTCCTAGATACTTACTCAGTCCCCTTCCCTCTTCCCCCCTCATCATCCTCTCCCACTCCCCCTTCTCTTCCCGTGCTCGCGTTAAAGTCCCGCCCTATGATCACTCTTTCTCTATCTATTCTCTCCTCTGTCCATTCCCCCAGTTTTTCCAACTTCGTTTCCAAGTCCCCATTGACGTATATCCCTATCACCCTCCATCATCCCTCGTCTATCTTCACCCTTATATTCATCAGGCCCTTCCTTCCTCCTATTTCCCCGCTTTCCCTCTCTATCTCTTTCCTTACTCCCATTAGCATACCCCCCATTGCCATCCCCCTTTTTTCTACTTTCTTGGCCCACTGCACCACCCAAACATACCCCCTTGGTAACCTTTTCCTTATCCCATTCCACCCCTTCTCCTCCACCCACGTTTCCATCATTACTATTATGTCCCATTCCTCCAACCCTTCCCAGAATTCCGCGTCCTTATTCTTCAGCCCCGCTACATTCCAGAATACTATCTTGTAACTTGTGTTCTTCCTCTTTCTCCCTCCCCTCCCTCTTTCCATCTCCATTCCCCCCTTTCTTGTTTCCCTGCTCTTCATACCAATCTTCCTCTATTTCATTCCATCTCTTCATCCTTCCATTCACCCACATTTTCATATACCTCACCTGTACATTCTATTCTTTCACTCTCTCCTTCTCCGCTTCCCTATCTATTTTCCATCTTGCCCTCCTTTCTTCCTCTGTTAGATCGTCATTTAACCATTCTTTCTTTCCTCTTAAGTTTTTCCTCCTTTCCATTACTTTCCTTTTTTGCTCCATATTCACCATTTTAACCCGTACCATCCCACTCCCATCCTTTCCTACTTTCCCTATCTTCCCTATCTCTTTTATTCCCTCTTCTTTTCCCTCTATCTGTATCCTCCTTATTATTATATTATTCCTCTTCTCCTCTCTTTCCTTCCTCTCCTACAATATTTCTATTCTCTTTATTCTCCTCCTATTACCCTCTACTAGTTCTCCCCCTATCCCTCCTTCATTACTTTTCTTCTCCTCTTCCTTCACTTCCCACACCATTTTTTCTATCCTCTCCTCTATCTTTACTACCCTTCCTTCTATGCTTTCTAACCACTTCTCTATCTTTTCCCTTCTTATCTCCTCCTTCCTTCTCTCCTCCCTCCACCTCTCCCTTTCCTTCCTCCACTCCTCTACCAATCTTTTCCTTTCCTCCCTCTCATCCTTCATGTCTTCCCTCATCCGCTGCAACTGCCCTATTAACCCTCTGATCATTTCCTCCATCCCTCTAATATCTGCTCCCTCCTCCTGTTTTCCCCCCTCCGGCGACCTTTCTGTTTTGCTTCTTTCAAAGATTCCACTTACCTCCTTTCCCCCTCCCTCTACCTCCTCTATTCCCCTTTTCCTCCCCAGGCTTTCCGAATTTTCGAAACTTTCCGTGCTAAACCAGCGCTCTAATCTATCATCCTTCATAATCTTCCCTAATCTTCCTTTTCCTAACTCCCCCTCTATCCTCCCCTCCCCCTCGCCGCCTCCTCCTCTCTCACTCATTTTCTTCTGTACTTCTTTCTTTCTTCTACCTTTCTCCTTCTCAAATTTCCCGCCTCCTCTGTCTATCTGTCTCCCGCTAGATCGCGCCACCGTCCACTCCTTTGTAGGCTCGACGCTGCTCTCGGCCAATGACGAGGCTCCGCGCCTGCGCACCCAGCGCTTCATGCGGAAGCGATTGCGTTAGCGATAGGAGTGTGCGGGTTCCCGCATTTACGGGTTCGGGTCGGGTTGGAAAAAATCGGGCGGGCTCGGGCGAGTACTCGAGACATCTGAATGTTCGGGTAGCTTGATCGCGTCGGGTAGCTTGTCCGCGTCGGGTAGCTTGATCGCGTCGAGTAGCTTAATCGTGTCGGGTAGTTTGATTGTCACAGGTAGCCGGAGACATTCGGATTACGATTATATAGATTGGCCAAACTCGGACGCGACCTTTCTATACTCGAGATTGAACATACGATTCGTAATTTACACTAATGCGATCTTGAATTATGTACTCGCTTTTATAAGACGATATATATGTATAACTGTTATTTTTCGTGTGATAATTTCGGTTTCGATTTCGGCTATGATTCGGTCCTGTCATTGTGTGTCCTGTTCGGCCGAAGAACATACAATATAATATATGCAAGCAACTAAGTCAATTACAGAACGACCACAAAATAACCCCATGAAATCTTAGTTTTATGTGACAAAACAAAAAATTTTCGACTTTTTATATTTTCTTATGTTACGTCCTTAATTCGGGCGTTAAGAAGAATGGGGCTTGAGGAGAATTTATCGGATACTCGGAATTTCGTTCGCGATTCGCGGGCTCGCGGGGGCGTGCCGCACGGATCCGGTCCGAGAGAGAGATCGAATAGATAAGTGAGGCGTTTCGTTCGCGTTTGGGTTTGACTCAGGGATCCAGGAATTCTCGGACGGCTGGACCCAGTCCGCCTGACCGTGAATGAGGAGGGTGCTCGAACGGCTAGACCAAGTCCGCCTCGTTCGGGGTTGGATCGTTGGCTCGAACGGCTGGACCAAGTCCGCCTAGTTCGAGGGAGAGAAAAATATCGGGCCCGGTACGCGATTCTCATTCTCACTCTGACATCTTTCCCACGACACACACACACGTCAGCCGATAAGGTGAATTTTGGTTCTGTCGCGCGCGTGTAAGGGAGGATTTTAGGAGAAGGTGATGTTCTCTCAGATATTACTATTAATTTAGGAATATTCGTATTGCAAAAGCAAGGAGGGAATCTGGTGACGGACGACGTCACACTTAATTCATTTATTTTAAATTATTATGCAGGAAACATAGTTGTTCCACATTTTCCGGTAACAACCTCGCTCTCGTATTTGTAACTATATTTCCGGATGTACTGAACAGCCGTTCACTGGTTACTTGTGTCGCAGGTATGGCTAGAAAACGTCTCACCACTGCGGATAGTAGAGGAAATCTTAATGATTCGATTTCCACCAATGTATAATGTTTGTATCCCTGGAAACAACGCTTTCGGACAAATACATCTCTATTTCCCTATCTTTCTTGCTATTAAATGTTTCCTTTTGTCTGTCTGCGTTTCCTAATGTATTGTCTAGGAAATTGAATAATTTTGATTTTCTTTCACCTAATCAAGAATTATAATATATACAAATGAATTAGAAGATTGATAAAATTAATAAGGAAATATTATAGTTATTATCCTTCCATTACCACTTGTACTTGATTCTTGGTCTTTATCACTTGTCGGTTCTGTATTCTTATTCTTGGAAATTTCCTCATTGAGTTCCTTACAGTACATTATTTGTTTTTGTTCCGTTGAAAACAACTGATCCTTGTATCTGGGGTCCAATACCGTTGCACAAATATATAGCGGATCTTGTCCCATTGGTTCAAAACGTTCCTATAAGTGAGATATCGTATTTTATTTAAATTTTTGACTTTTTTCTGTAAAACTTGTTTTATTTCAGTAGACAAACTATTGAAACTACCTTTAGCCCGTTCCTGACTTTATTGGAAATGTCAACTATTAACGTATTTTTTTCTGTTCCTACTTGTAGTACATTCGTTAACGCATAGTACATTGGGTAGTATAGCGAAATCATCGGATATTTTTCCCCGCTCATAATCTCCGTTGCGTCTTTTAAAGGTTCCAGAATTGTAGTTACACATTTTAAAAAATTCCATTCATCTGTCGATAGATTGTTTCTTCACACAGCATTACGTTTAATGCTGTGTGCAAAGCAATAAATCTTTCGAACATAAGATATGTCGAATTCCATCTGGTACCAACTTCTTGTACTAGGTTTAGGGGAGTAACATTTGGATTGATTGATTTCTGCAAATTTATTAATTTTACTCTACTAGTGGTTGATTTGGAAAAAAAGGTGACTATTGATCTACATTTCTTTCTTAATGCCAAATATTGCGGAAAATTTTTAAGGGAACATTTAATGGCTAATTGCAAATGGCCGAAGCATGGAATTCTAGTCCAATTATTATAAGTGTTAATGGCTTTCGCTATATTGCGACCATTGTCAGTCGTAAAACAAACTAGTTTTCCTAAATCTATGTCCCAGGTGTTAAAACATTGTATTATCGTGCTTTGAAGATATTCATATGTATGTTCCGGTACATGTTATTATTTAATTCAAAATCTCTAGTAATATAATGGACGGTTAAAGAAATATAACTCTGGATTGCTCTTGAAGTCCATCCGTCCGTCGTAAATGCAAATACACTATCTTCCTTTGATGCTAATAAAAATAATATAAAATTTATTAATATAAAATGTATGTATCTAAAAAATAATAGTAAAGCATTCATAAAAAAATGTTATAAGGAAAAAGTATATTCATATATAATTCATACCTTTACATATTTTATTTTTAATTTTCTCTTTTACGTCTTGGTACATGTTCGGAATTATTGAGCGAGCGAAAGTACTTCGAGACGGAATTCTATACCGTGGATCAGTAATGTGCACCAGTTCTCGAAATCCCACGTCATTGACAAGGCTAAACGGTTGTAAATCTAACGCTATCATGCGTGCAATTGCGTTGGTTATTTGTTTTGCACGAAATGAATGGTTGTCTAAATAGACAGTATTAATGTCTTTACTACACCCTGCTTCATTTGCTACTGGTAAATTTATTGCAGCACTATGCATAGATTTTAAATGACGAAGCAGAGCACTTGTGCTGCAATGCTTCGTTTTGAACAATCTTTTACACATGTTACACTGCGCACTTCCAGAATTTATTTTATCAAAATACTGCCAAACATTACTTTTAAATCGTTTTGCCCGCACAACACTTGCATCTGGGTTACTCAATGCCCTTACACTATTGTTATTATCAGACATTATTTAGACTTAGACTTATTAGTTGTCAAACTCACGCTAGCACACTGTTATGGCTCACACAAAACTCAGCTCGAGGTCTCCGCGAGATCTCCTTATATACCATCCATTCTTTAGCTTCAAACATGCCGCGTCTCAAACATACCACCATTCAAGCACACCGCCGTGCTCCTTGATCGCTCGCCGCTCGCGCTCGGTCGTTTGTCGCTCGGTCACTTGCCACGTGGTCGCTGCCGCTCATCTGCAAGTATGTAGCTTCAAACATACCGAATCTCAATCGTACCGCGTCTCAATCGCACCGCATCTCAGTTATACCGTGTCTCAATCGCACCACGTCTTACTCACGCTCTCTCTCTCTCTCTCTCTCTCTCTCTCTCTCTCTCTCTCATACACACACAGACGCATGCACGCACGCACGCACAATCACACACACATACTGATCACATCCAACATATTAATATTAATAGTCATAGTCACTGCTTTATATATATATTTTATTGTAACGATAGTAACTACACTATACAGCCCTATTATACCATATTCTATCAAATTAATTATTATTATATTCATAATATAAAAATAAATGTCAAGGAATACAGAGAAATTTACAATAAAGAAACACATCGATGATTTAAATTATCTGGAAAAATACTAAATGAATAACCAATAAACAATTTAAAATTTTATTTTAAGACAATAAAATTTAGACACTCGATTAAAAAATGATTATAAAAATATATATTGATTGCGATAATTAGCAGTAGATAGGAATCATTTTTTAATAAATTCATCTCGATATCTCTTATAGCCCACTGTGTGCGGCCGTCCGAGGCTGTATATCACGATGCAGCATTGAGTTCAATTAATTTCAATTTCGACAATTTTCAAATGTCCATCTTTTTAAAAACATGAACATACAAGGGACACTTGGGACTATATCCTCATATTTTTCAAATTTTATAAAAAGTACCCTGCTATGAAAACGTTGCATTTGTTTAAAACAATTGCAAAATAAATAGTGAAAAAAACATTTTTTTCAAATGACATTTTTAGTAGATACCATACTCTTATGTTACTAAAAACTCATTTTTATCGGTTTGTTAGTTCTAGGTCACTTTGCGTGGAATGACTCCCATACATTAAAAATGAGAGAAAATTAATTAATCCATTAATAGAATATACATATGTACGTTCAAATTTTAATAAAGGAAAAGGCGGAAGTCACATACGACATACAATGAAGATTATATTTTATAGTGTAATTATAATTGATTTCGAATTTCAAATGAGACTGGAGACTGCTGCTGATCGGCTACCCGTGAACGATTAAGCTATCCGACGCGATCAAGCTACCCGAGGCGATCAAGCTACCCGAAACGAACAAGCTACCCGAACATTCAGATGTCTCGAGTACTCGCCCGAGCCCGCCCGAGCCCGCCCGATTTTTTCCGACCCGACTCGACTGTCGGGTACCCGTAAATTTCGGGATCCCGCACACTCCTATTTAGCGAGAATAATCGCTCTGTTCATCTTGAGATCTCGATCAAACATCACGTATTTATACTTCGATCTTGCACAGACTACTGTAATAGTTCAGTTCATGAATTCAATTCTCTGCCACGTTGTGGTTATGTTAAACAGTGTATTTTCTGTTTCGTTGTACTATTGTACTAACCGCTGACATCACAGTGTTTCAATAAAAGTGCTGCACGGCTAATCGGTAAAATCTTTCTATATTGGTGACCCCGAAACTCTACTACGGACACCGGCATTCTATTTGTATTGAATGACTGCATAAGTTGTGTCCACGTGGAAGACGGTCAGCATAGAGTATATACCACATTGGTGACTTCGCCAATTGCCATTTCCTCACTTTTTCTCTCCTCCCGTGCACTTCTCGTTGAGGTATAATTGAAATAGTATTATTTTTTATTATTATTTCAAAATCTTTTCATACTTTTAATTTATCAAGATAATGATATGTTAGATATATAACGTCATCTTTGAATTCTTTTCCAACGTTTAAGCATATTTATCTTTTTCTTAATCACTGCTATGATCACTGCTAAACTGTATGCTTACTCAATTCATACAAGTCGTTGAACTGGAACATGTGTGTAGGGATTCTACCTTACCGACGCAGTGAGTACTGCAACATGTATAGAGAGGGCGAACGCGCAGGAGATC
>CM052250.1:13077220-13142946 GCA_028455795.1 Lasioglossum marginatum | reverse complement strand
GACATTGTTCACTTGAGTGACTGGCAAGTTTTGGACTCTGCGTGGGATAGTGATCATTATCCTATTAAAATCCACATCGACTCTCCAAATTCGACCCAACCAACAAATTACAATCGAAATAACAAAATAACTTCCTACTGTCAACTTGGCGAAGAAGCCGATATCAATCAACACCTAGAAAAACTCATCCAGATTATATCTGAAACTGCAGATAACGCTTCTCCAAATAACAATCCCAAAATCAAAAAAAAGAAAATTCCCTGGTGGAATGAGAAATGTTATTTAACTAGAAGAGCCTTCAAACACGTCTTAAATGTTCTCAAAAGACATCCTACCATTGAAAACAAAATTAACTTCAAGAAACTTCGAGCAATTTTCCGCAAAACTATGAAGACTAGCAGGAAAAGTTCCTGGATCGACTTTGTCTCCAACATAAATATAAAATCCGGCTCCAAACTTGTCTGGTCCAAGATACAGAGAATAAATGGAAACTACAGAAGGACAGATATAACAGCAATAACATCTCCAGATAATCAAGTACTAACCAATCCACAAGATATAGCAAACTTTTGCAAAAAACTCAAGTGACGACAACTACAGCTCGAGTTTCATAAACTTAAAATCTAGTGTCAATGATCTGTCCCTTTCAAACATCCCACTCTCCCATGTATCCCCCATTGACGACCCTTTCACTATATATGAACTTCATACAGTGCTGAGGTCCATCCAAATGTCTAGTCCTGGCCCTGATGGTGTACCTAACATCCTACTAAAGCATCTACCTGAATCAGCAAAATTTGCCCTACTTAACCTATACAACCGAATCTGGAATCAGAGAACTTTTCCAACTACATGGAGATTAGCTACAGTAATCCCAATTTTAAAACCAAACAAAAATGAACTCAACTGTACTTCATATAGACCAATTTTCCTAACCAACAATATCTGTAAAATCTTTGAAAGAATGGTAAACGCCAGACTAATTTGGAGCCTTGAATCAAGAAACTTAATTTCGAACCTCCAGTTTCGATTCAGAAAATTACGCTCCACGATGGATCACCCCTCCACTCATCTGTTTGCAACGCATTTGCCAACAATGAACACCTTACAGCCATCAGCCTTGACATAGAAAAGGCGTATGATATGGTTTGGAGAACAAGAGTCTTACATATTCTTAAGAAATTTGAAGTTGGACACAATATGCTAGCCTTTATACTTAACTTTCTTACAGATAGATACATCCAGGTAAAAGTAGAAAACGCAATTTCAAACAAAATATTTATACAAAACGGAGTACCCCAAGGTTCTGTGATTAGTGTCACCCTATTTATCATTGCTATTGATGAAATTTCCACTAACTTATTTCCTCCAATCAAAGGCTATCTTTTCGCAGACGATTTCACCATTTCACCGGCAAAAACACAAATACCACCCAAAAATCCTCCAAAAAACTCTTGATAATCTATCCTGGGCCACTCGCACTAAATCCAAATCTGAGCATATCACCTTTTGGAGAGGTAGAAAAATACTTCCCGCCATAAATCTTAATATAAATTCCGACCCAATCTCCTCAGTAGAGAAAATGAAAATTTTTGGACTCGTATTTGACAAACGAATGTCTTGGGTTCACCATATCAAAAATAAAGAGACTAAACATCTTGAAAAGCCTGGCTTGTAAGAATTGGGGAGCAGACAGAAATACCTTACTAATTATTTATAGAGCTTTGATTCGGTCAAAATTGGACTACGGATCAATAATAACGGTTCGGCAAACAAATGCATCCTAAACTCACTAAATCCTATCCAATCTTCCTGCCTAAGAATTATTCTGGGAGCATTCTGCACCACACCTGTATTCAGTTTGGAAAGTGAACTAAATGAACCCCCAATAAGCATTAGACGCAAATCACTGGATATATTCTACGCCCTTTCAGTCTCATCTGTCCCTAGTAATCCAGTTAGCAAATTCTTCCTTCCAAATAATCTACCAAACAATTATAAAAAAAATACTACCCTAAACCTATCTCATTGAGAATACAAGAAATCTTCAAAGAACTCAACATGATTCTCCCAAATATTGAAGATCGCGCTCCATGTTTCTTTCCCCCATGGACTTCCTGTAACATCCCTTCAATATTATTATTTAATGAATCCAAGGACCAATATAATGACATTAACATCATAGTATTAAACACTATACTCCAAGATCACATACACCGAAACAACTACACGCCCATCTACACTGACGGCTCCAAAACTGATACATCCTGTGGTTGTGCCTTTATTACCGAGAATTATGTTTTTACCAAAAGACTCCCTAATAGCTTTTCCTCCTGGTCATGTGAACTACACGCCCTCTTATACATTCAAAATTCAAATAAAAACAGATTTTCCATACTTACTGACTTCAAATCCGCTCATGACGCCATTAGAAATCCGACGCAACACCCAACTATTCAACGTATCCAAAAAATGGATCCCTGGACATGTTGGACTCATTCATCAATCTTTCATCCTGGGATGATAACTGTAAAATCAGCTTTCTTGACGCAAAATCCTACGTTAAGAAAGCCATCATAAATTTTTGGAATACAAATTGGACTAACGGCACCCAAACCAAACTGCATAAAATAAAAACCAATGTTTACGAAACCCTAAAGGATTCTCAACTTTCTAGGAAAGAACAGTTTTGCCATAAAAAATGACCTCAAGACAAATCTAGGCGAAGACAACATTAGAAACGTCCTCCTCTTTTTCAAATCCATCTATATCTATATTATCAAATCCCATTTATACCCACCTTATAAACCCACCTTTGTTACTACCTATCACAATATAACCATTAACTGTAACCCTCGCCACAAGTAACATGTAAAACACTTTTGATTGTAAGTCATGTGGTCACTAATGACCTAGCTGTTAATGTGACCACATTAAAATAACAATATAATAATAATAATAATTTCTATAATTTGTTTCTGTAACAAGTACTACAGTAAAAAACTTATCTGAAAAAATATTAGAAAGCTTAAATAATTATGGCATCGATTTATCTTATTTACGTGGGCAAGGTTACGACGGTGCCGCATCAATGAGCGGAAAGTTTAATGGTGTTCAATCTCACATATCAGCTGATCTACAAAACGTATTTTTTAAATTTTCAATATAGGCCCATATAAAAAAATTGTAAAATGCAACTTTTAGTATTTTTTCTACAATTCCGATCAATTGCTATTTTTTTTTTTAAATTTTCACGTCCTGTAATAAACTAATTGCTCTAGCTTGCAAAAAAAGTTCAAATCGTATAGTACAATATTTAAAAAGTTATCGTTTTTTAGTGTCCGAATATTAAATCCGGCGAATATCTGCGAACTTTTATGTAGACTGGTTGTTGACTGTGGTTGACTATTGACTGACTGTTCCTGATGAGGAGCCATCCCTTTTATAGTTTTGTCCATTCTTTGTTCCAAGCCTTATCTTCGTGGGAATGGTATGTCTTCTTCTTCGTAATCGGTTTCTTATTAATTTTGTTGTCTGCATTTTGTGGTCGGATTTCAGTCTTGCGTCATTTTCTCCTGGCTGGATCCTATTGTTCTGCGCGTTCTCCCAGGTAGTTCTCCTTGTCTATCCTTCGTTCCTTCTGCGTTCTTAGTTCTGTCGGGGTTTTGTTTCTGCTAGACTATCTTTTACAATTTTCTGCTGAATATGGTCTACGGATCCTTTGTTTCTTCAATCGCTCGCTTATTGTATTTCGGATTATCTCTTGTGAGTTCTTCTTAATTTTATCGCTCGCAATATGATATAATATATGATAATTTATTATTAATTATAATATTTGACATTTTATTTCCCCGCGCAACATTATTAGAGTAAGTATTAATCGAGATTCAGAAATATTGGTGTTCATGATTGATTTGGTCAATTATCGTTAATGGCTGGACCACCGAACGTGACGAATGCAAAACTGTTGAATAATTCGTTGTGCGAATTTGGTTTTATATTTTATAATATCTTTATTTAGCTTGCAAAATATATTTGCGTACACTCTACCACTGTCTAAAATCCTGCAAAAGTCTGATAATGATCTCTTAATTTTCCTTTTTGTTGATGATGGGTTATGGCTCAATTAAGTATCGTTCGTGAAACACCAGATTCTCCTTTTAAAGATATTTTCGATGAAGCCTGCATAAAAGCCAATAATTTTAATATTGACATTAAAAAACCAAGAACTGCATCAAAATAAACGTTAAGGCTCAATGTCTCAGCCGATTCTGTAACAGCAAGTCTAATGGATGATTTTCGTCAGTTGTGTGAATTTTATGCCCGTGATTTGATTTCAACAAATCCAGCATTTCTAAACGCAGAATTCAAATTGTGGCGTGCAACATTTGAAAAAACGGTTGGAACAGTTCCATGCAAAATGCCATTGATGCGATTTCGAAATGTGACAAAATGATGTATCCTAATATTTATAATTTATTAAAAATATTATCAACGCTTCCGGTGACGACGTGCGTCAGTGAAAGATCATTTTCTACGTTAAGAATTTTGAAGACATATTTAAGATCCACAATGACACAACCACGACTGAATGGGTTGGCTTTGTTATACATACACATTAATATAACTATAACCGAAGTAATCAAAGGGCTGTATAAAAAGAAAAGGAAACTAGATTTTATTCTGTAAATAAATTTGTATAATCATCTGAATGGTTTTTGTTTAATGTGCATTAAAACTCTTTCTATGGCCTGATACAAAAAGTTTCAATGTGTTTGGATCTTCACTGGTTACCGCTTCACGGAAACTTGAGATTGCGATCAGGTGAAATAGCAAGAATAAAAATTGAATTGCAGTCGGATTTGAGGGAGAGCGTTTGATTTATTTGATCACCGTCACTCGTGCGATACAGTGAAAAATACCGAATTACAAGATTCGGCTTGCTATGTGGCAAGGATAGAACATGTGTAAAAGATAAACTGACGTTCCGATAATTCTTAGAAGAGAGAACGAGGACCCGACCGATTGTTGTGTATATTGTCGCGGCTCGTTCCCCTCGCCGCGCACCCCGAACTACTCGTCCGCCCGAAGTATGCGGGGAGAGAGAGAGACGAGCGACGACAACGGCCGAGTCCTTACCGATACATTTTCGGCAGTTGCCACACACACGCGCTCAGCACGGTACGTCGCGCGAATGTATTCGTACATTCGCACAGCGATACCGAGCAGCTGATCTGTTTTACTCGAACATACCATCCGCCTCGTTGTCGGATCGGCAACGAAATAATACAAGCGATTTTCGCGATTTCGCGACGTGTGTGTTCAACGTGAGTGATCAAAATCTTTCGGTTATTTTACAATGTTGAGGTGAACAATATCGACAAAATGCAACTCTAGCCGTTAAGTGCTAAATGTAAACAACGAAGACAAAACAAAGTGAACTATATACAGCTATATACAATATACTATATACATCGATCAAGTGCGCGTCAAAACAAGTCTCAACGACTTTCAGTGCGTCGGTGCACCGCCCGCCGTGAGAAGAGTCACATTTCTGCCGAAATGAGTGGTACAAGACGTTGGATGGCCCTCTAGTAGCAGTCTTCACGGCAGCCACTCGTCCGTACTCGTCCGTCGGATCCTCGATGTACTTCGACGACTCGTCCGAGCGGCCATTTCGTAGGCGGCGCGAGGTCGTCCTTCAACAGTACGATGGCTCCGACAGCTAGATTCTCCCGTGCCTTTCGCCATTTCGGAAGTGTCTGCAACTGACTCAGGTACGCGGTACGCCACCGCTGCCAAAAACCTTCCAGAAGTCTGGATATAAGATTCCATTTCCGCTTGCCAGCGTCATACGTGATTTCGTCACCCGGTTCTGGAACTGCACACAACGAATTAGCGTTAATTAGGTAGTTCGGCGTGAGGAAGGAAGGATCGTTTGGATCATCGGACAAGACGGCAAGGAGTCGAGAATTCAAGCAAGCTTCCACTTGACACAGCAAAGTGGAAAGCTCCTCGAAGGTGAGCTGTTGTTCCCCTATCGTGCGTCGCAGATGCCTCTTTGTCGATTTTACGGCCGCTTCCCACAGACCACCAAATTCCGGAGAGTACGGCGGTATGAAGCTCCATTCCGTCCCGTCGGCAGCCAACAACTCCGCCGTTTCCTTGTAAAACGTCGATGCGGCATTGAACATACGTTTCAGAAACTGGTCGGCACCTCTGAACGTCGTGGCGTTGTCGCTCAGCATTTTTGTGCATTTTCCTCGTCGAGCTACGAAGCGCTTGAAGGCGGCGATGAAGGAAGCTGAGGACAAATCGGACATCACATCTAAGTGCACTGCCTTAATGCACAGGCACACAAATACAACAATGTAGCCCTTGGTGGTGCGCTGACCCCTTGCTCTCATGAGCATCGGGATAGAACCAGCATAATCGACTCCACTGACCGAAAATGCCCTTGCTGGTTGCACTCGCGGGGCAGGCAGCATTCCCATCTGCTGTTTACCAGTGCGTCCTTGGAGTCGAGTGCATGTGACGCAGCTTCTTATTATCCGCTTCACCAGAGTCTTGTTCCGCGGAATCCAGTGGTGGAGCCTGAGCGTCGCCCGCGTCAAGGTTACTCCGCCATGGAGCGTCCGAAGGTGAGCTGACCTGATCAGCAAGGATGCCAATGGAGACTGTCGGTTGATGATTGCAGGATGTCTTTGATCGAATGACACAGCTGCGTGGTCCAGTCGTCCTTCCACTCGTAAGACACCTTGACGGTCTATAATCGGCCTAAGAGAAATAAGAGCCGAAGTCGATTTGATATCTTACCCTTCTCTAGCTCCGCAAGTTCGTCGTCAAAGTCGTCCGCTTGGCTCATTCGATGGACGCTCACCCATGCCTCGTCGATTTCGGTAGCGGTCATATCGCGGTGTATCGAGGGAGCGAGCGTTATTAGCGAAACGTCGCATGTACGCTGTCACCCTGACCAACCTCAACGCTGGCGAGAATCGAAGCGGATCCCAGGGCGACTCGAAGACGGCTCGCAGGCTAGGATGATCGAAGTGCTTCGTTTTCCTGACCGTTGTCGTCGTCACCGTCACTTTGCGCTCCGGGGCCTCACTCTCGTTGACCTCGAGTGCGCCAGGCCAGTCCTCCTGTGGCCCTGATAACCACGAGGGACCCGTCCACCAGAGATCATCATCGACCAATACCTGCGCCGTAATCCCAAGGTCTGCAGGGTTTTCGTGCGTCCTCGTGTGTCGCCACTCAACGTTCGGCAGCAGGCTCTGGATCTCGGCCACCCTATGTGCCACAAACGGTTTCCACCTAGAAGCATGCGATCTCACCCAGGCTAGAACGACAGATGCATCGGTCCACGCATGCATCGTCACACTGCGAGGCTGCATAGAATCTCTTACTGCTTTCAGCAATCGGGCCAGCAGAAGAGCGCCACACAGTCTGGGAATGCTCTGCGGTTTCGTTGGAGCGACCTTGGTTTTCGCCATCAGTAGGTGCGTCTCGGCCTTCGCACCGGTACCTGGCACTCTTATGAAGACGGCTGCAGAGTATGCTCTTTCCGAGGCGTCGCTAAATCCGTGCAGTTCTACATGGTCGCTGCTCGCCGCACGGTAGCCAATCCATCTCGGAACAGTGATTCGATCGATTCTCTCCATTTCGAATCGAAGCTGCTTCCATCGCTCGGAAAACTGCGCAGACAGCGACTCATTCCACGACAATCCAGACAGCCAGAGGTCCTGCAGCAAGATTTTCGCAGCCACGGTGATCGGAGACAATCAGCCCAGTGGATCGAAAAGCCTAGCCGTCTCGGACAAAACCAATCGTTTGGTCCATCGTTGGCCTGGTGCTGCAGTCATGAGTTTCGGAGCCGCCAGCGATAGCGTATCGTTCGCTGTACTCCATTTGAGGCCCAGTGCTTCTGTCTCCTGGTGACTCTGCAACAGTTCAACAAAGCCGGAACTCGACGGTAAATAATTTGTCGCCCACTTGTCTAACGGGAATCCGCCCGCCGTCAGGATGTCCGTGAGCTGACGTCGAGCCTCCTCTGCGTCGTCGATGTCATCTCGATGACATAGGAGTTCGCTCGGAGCGTCGCTGCACCTCGCGGATATCGAGCCTTCTCGTTGTCGACAAGTTGAAGCAGCTCGCCACTCTTGTGGCGAGGTACGAAGCCAACGTCGTGCCGTAGGTCACCGTCAAACGGAAATCTCGAACTTCCTCGCTTGGACCGGTTCTCTAGACGATCCTCTGCCAATCTCGATCCTCTGGGTGCACTTTAATCTGCCGAAACATTTTTACAATGTCCGTGGAGAAGGCGTGTCGATGGAACCGCCACCTCGTTATGACGGCCTAGAGATCAGTTTGGAGCTTTGGTCCTGCGGCCAGGTAATCATTCATGGTACTACCTTTGCCTGAAACATAAGAGCCATTGAAAACTACTCTTATTTTCTTCGTAGCTTCATTTTCGTAGCGTAGCGTCCTTCCTGGTCTCGGCTGTGCGTATCCTGGAAGTATCGTTCGCATGCCTCATCCTGAGGCGAGCTTACCGATTTCGTTGATACTTGCTCTAGTTCCCAAAACCTCTGCCAATCGTCGCGAGGATCTCATGCAGGCTGAACTAGTAAGGATCGGACCCGACGTTCATCACCATCAGTCGTCGTGGAAGTAGTTGCGCCCATCGGCGCCCAGCCGAAAGGCGTTCGGACAATCGGCGGAGTACCCACTGGTCCGATTCGATTCTCGAGGAGAAGATGACCACACGCATCTGCCCTAGAAGTAATTCCACCGTACGTCCTCGTCGGCCAATGGGAGTTCGTACAGGTGAGTCCATTTCTCATCATTAATTTCTACCGCTGGAGTCGGAGCGGTAATTTTTCGTGTCACCAACGCGTTCAACGAAAGTTGGAAATTGGAATCGCGACTGGACGCGAGTAATACGGACACTTCGTGACGTACCGTACCCACGTTTATTTCCTGGTATCCCGTTAAATGCATTTCTACGTTCCGGCGCGGAAGACATAACGCTTGTACATCGTCGTCGGTAACGAATGACATCTCGGACCCGGGGTCGAGTAATGCGCGTAACGCTACGACCACTCTCTGACCTCGCTTCGCGAGGTTTTCATTTTTCGGGAACGCCTCGTGAAGTGAAGTATGATGATGACCGCCGCACACCATACACCGATACGAAGACGGACACTCCGCGAGCAAATGTTTTACTGAGAAACACGAGACGCACAGTTTGTGTTGGTAAACGAAGTTCTTTCGTTCCTGAGCACTAAAGTTTTTGAACTGACCGCAGTGTCCTAGTTGATGGTCTCCCCAGCACAGCGGACACTTGCGAATGGTTTTGCCTTTCGCAGATGATTCCTTCGTCACTTGGACCGTCATGGCTGTCCTCTTCTCTGACGTTCGCGACTCCTCTCGCTTGGGAGTCGTTGACGAACCCTCCGGCTCTTGTGTCGAGGCCAGAGCATGTATCCGTGATTCGAGGAAGTCTCGAATCTCTTCGAATGATCGTCGGATTCGGGAACATTTTTTCCCATTCGAAGCTAGTGGTCGAGTCCAGCTTTCTCACGATAAGAGTGACGAACCAATCGTCTCACGTCTCGACTGATTTCCTCAACGCGGCCAAAGCATCTCGAGCTTGGCAGAATTCATCGAGGACGGGTTAACTCCTCCTTCGTCTCTCGTATTATGGCCGGGTAATCCAAAAATCTTCCGATGTGGGCTTTGGTCAAAACGCGAATGCCTCCGTAGCGACGTTCGAGTGCCACCCACGCCGTTGCATAATTGGCATCGGTCAGAGACGTACGCGCGATAACCTTCGCGGCCTCACCGGTGAGGTTCGTCTTCAGATATTGCAGGCGTTGAACGTCCCGCAACTGTTTCGCGTTATGAATCGTGACGCGAAACGAATCACGAAACTCCTCCCACTGTAATAGATCGCCCGAAAACCCTTCTATGTGAAGGGTTGGCAACCTGGTTCCTCCGGTGCACTCGTGATGGTCGACTGATCTGGTACGGTGACTGGTTTCAAATTTTCCAGTCTTTCCGCCAAGTCAGTCGAATTCTTCAGATAAGCCTATTCGATGAAGTCGAAGACTATCAAACGAGGTCTTCGACTTCATCGTAGACTACCTTCCGTAGTCACTGGCGACGAAATCTGACATCGATGACATCGCGCGATGATTTTCGGTAAAATCACGCCAGTAACTCTGCAACAACGTGATCCGTTTTTGTAACGCGATCGCGGTGAGTTTCGCGGTCCCCAATTTATCGGTGTTCACGATAAAGTTCGCAATTCGGCTAGCGAGATCTCCCTGAACTCGAGCCCTTCCGGTGAACGTTTGCTACATCGTGCTGGCAGTTAAATTTTAAACGAACGGAACAATAAACGCGAAAGAAAAAAGGACCTTGCGCGTATCGCGGTAAACTCGACTCGATCGATTCGAACAAGCGGTAACGCTTCGACCGAAGGTCACGGATTTTTCGAATTCGTAACGGTTCGCCACGCGGTCGAATTCGAGTTTTTCGCGAACGGACTCACGAATTCTATTCGGGAAATTCACTTTTTGCTCTCTTCTAGGTGCTTCCTGATTGTCCTCGACGTGGCCTCGGAAGATGCTCGATGCACAGAATTCTTCGTAATTCTGCGGTGGATCAAACTCGACGGTGGAACAGAGCAATCGACACACTCTATTCCCGGGTTTCGGCACCAAATGTTTAGATCTTCACTGATTACTGCTTCGCGGAAACTTGAGATTGCGATCAGATGAAATAGCAAGAACAAAAACTGAATTGCAGTCGGATTTGAGGGAGAGCGTTTGATTTATTTGATCACCGTCACTCGCACGATATAGTGAAAAATACCGGATTACAAGATTCGGCTTGCTATGTGGCAAGGATAGAACACATGTAAAAGATAAACTGACGTTCCGATAATTCTTAGAAGAGAGAGCGAGGACCCGACCGATTGTTGTGTATATTATCGCGGCTCGTTCCCTCGCCGCGCACCCCGAATTACTCGGTTCGCCCGAAGTGTGCGGGGAGAGAGAGAGACGAGCGACAACAACGGCCAAGTCCTCGTTGCCGATACATTTTCGGCAGTTGCCACACACGCGCGCTCAGCACGGTACGTCGCGCGAATGTATTCGTACATTCGCACAGCGATACCGAGCAGCTGATCTGTTTTACTCGAACACAATGTCAGTATTTATGAAGTACATATATAGATTGGCAATTCATGCACCAGGCCACAAAATTTGATCTGTTCAACTGGACCCCTTCCCCCCCACTCCACAAGATTAAATCCTGAGTGCGCCACTGTAATACGGTATGTATAAAGTAAAGAATGTGCTAAGTTATAACATGATATTCATCACGCAGATTTATACAGTAGAAAAAAAGACATAAATTTGATTGAAACTGGTAAATTACTTATGCGTACAGTTGATAAAAGCTTATGACTAGACTGCGGATCTTTATGCAAAATAAAAATTTTTTACCTGAATTGTAACGAATTGGAGAGAAATGGAAATTTATTTTACTTTTTTATTATGTTTAGTAGACTGGAACTAATATAATAGTATGTTTAAATACTAATATTTTTGCTACTTTAAATTACTTTTACTCATTTTTGTTATAAACGCATGAATCGGCAGTCTACTTGTGACAATAAATGATTTTATTGGGGAACCAGTCATTACGTATACTCACATTTCATTTTAATTTTTATGACTTGGGGTGCAGTAATATCAACTGGATCTGGCTCTCGATCGCGTGCAACACGTGCTGGTCGTCTCACTTATTTCAATGCATTGTTAATGCATCCGAGCCATTCTTGCAACGACGTATTCGCTTAATATGCAGTGTCGCAAAACTCCGTTTTTTGAATTTAAAAAGCGCAGCTCTTATGGAATTTATAAAGTATGCTACAATCCTCAACCACAATATTTAATTGTTTCAGCCTTAGTGTTGATTTACAATATAAAAACGTATGAAAATTGTGAAATATGGGGCAATCGTATAATAAAATATCGTATATTATTAAAACGCAATTATAAACATACTATATCGTATAATTTATACTTTACACTATAATATAAACATAAAACAGGTATATACTTAAGTATAAAAATATCAGTAATATTACAGAAGTACAAAATGCAGATACATACAGGAATATAAATAATAGGATTTTGGCGGCTCTTAAAATACATATGAGAAAGAGGAGGAAAATTACGATAGATTACTATTACGATCGGCAAATCTTTCACTATACACGCGTACCGCTTTCCTCATAATTCTATGACATTCACCATAAATGATAACCATTTCCACTTTCTCTGCTATTGTGTAACGCATTCTTGAAAATTGAACACTCAGATTGAATATTACGAAGCCGTACTCTAGTCGGTAGTCAAACTACTAATAACATTTCTCGATACAGATAAGCATACAATGTGATTGTATGTTTATTTATGTTCTGTGACCCTTATCAATACTTACAAGCGCGGTATGCCAACAAGCAGAGAAGACACAAAAGTATTTGAAGAGTGCTTTCAGACACTTTATTTTCTATTGCAGTTGACCTTGCGTGACCTTGAATGATCTTCATAATAGGTCATTATATTCGTCTTGAAACACATTATCAGAATGTAAATAAAAAACCATACCGTTCCATTTAAAAAAACAGAGTTGACCTTCATATATCCTTGACGTCTCCACCTATAAAACAATTAATGACATCAGATTACGAGCACCTCGATATCAAGTAAGTTTGGTCTGATGCATTTTCTTCTATCTTCAAAAGCAAGCGAGTTATTCAGGTGATCTGTTTATAGTGCCCCAACCTGTATAGTTTTTCTCCATCTTGTACTTCCTCCAAAATATTCTTTCAATTTTCAATTTTTGTGGACAAATTTGAAGAAAGTGGATTCACATGGAACCTTATTTTCAGTGGAAATAGCCTTTGGAGATCCAAAATACATAAACATCGTACTAAATTATTGTATTAAATTTTATAATTTCAGATTTTTTGAAAATTTTTATAAACCATATATAAATGCATAAAGATCCGCAGTCTATTAATAACTCTTGCTGTTACAGTTTGTAGCAGTCTATCCAGTATAAAACGGTTGAAATTCCAGGATATTTTTAATTTTTCTCTGTAAATCTAAAAAGAAGTGGACAGTGAATAAAATTTAATGATCTACTTTAACTTAAATATGATTATTAAATAAATGATTTATTTCAGCTTAAATCTTATCAATAGATATCGTGAAATTTTTGAAGCATACATTTAAATTAGACATTTACTGGCTACAATATCCCTTACCTTAGTAAATATTTTGTCAACCGATTTTTTATTGATACATCCACGGAATCAGAATACGTAAAATTAGCACGTAATCGGATCGATTTTAAGAGTGCCCGCGTGCCCGAGCGAGAGTGTGGTGGCACACACACACACATATCGCTAGATCTGCATATACGTATATGATATTACAAGGGTTTTTTCTACACAAACTGACGCTTCAACATCGCAATGAGGAGTTCAGAAGTGATCAATTGTGATCCCTAAAAATCCAATCTATGTCTGTCCAGAGCCCAAAATGCATATTTTTACGATATTTTGGAGTAATTTATAATATTCGGCGATACTGCCTGTCACGAGGCATCTGAAGCAAGTATGACATCACAATATGGCCGTCATTGACAGATTTTTGTAAATATTAATTTATAATATTAAGACATAGCCAGGATATGTACAAAGGCGATGGTGTGTATTTTTAGTCGATTAATTATTTAAACACGGAAAATGTGTAGGAAAGAAACAGCACCTCGAGGTTTCGATATTTTGTACTAGTAGCACCACTGTCTCTTTCCTAAACTGCACGTTCCAAATGTTACAATAGAATACGGCTGATAATGCAGTATACATCGTCCATGCAAACACTTTTATTGATCAAAAACCCTGGTACAAAGCGGCTATCTTGTGATGTCATGTTTGCTTCGAATGCCTCGTGACAGACAATAAGTGCTGCCCAATATTACAAATTACTCCTCGATAACGTAACAATATGCATTTTGGGCTTTTATCGATTCGTCGTGTGTGATATACCTTGTCACAAAAAGTTATAGCCACACCACCTATCGGTCGAAAATCTTACTAATCAGCTTCGTCTACTGACCGTTCGCAAAAACTACAACGTGACGATCAACTCCGTCAAGGTCAAATCTACCGGGCTCCCCTTAAATAATTAATTTTTTGATTTTTGTTCATGTTTGCTGCACTGTGAGATAGCTCGATCAGTCAGACATAAGGAATGATCGTACCATTGTACGAAAATACTAAAACGGATTGATCAGCCAGCGCAGCATATGCAATAAAATTTGGACGATCCTACATTTGTTCCAATGGAATCGAGCCGTCAATGACCTAAAATGAAGATTTAAGGGGTTAGGACACAGTAACAAGTGAGGAAAGTATAAGATTTTTAAACAACAGTACAGTAACAGTTTTAAACAAAAGTGAATGATTGATTAATATAAGATTTTGTATTTCAGTTTACTATATTATGAATTATAAAAGAATGCTTGTAATATTTAAAATATAATTTGTTCTTATGTTTTTCGTCATCTTTGCTCGGAATATCTTTTCTTCAAGATGGCCAACTGGTGCGTACAGGATTCCTACAAATCGAATTAACTACATCAAAAATGCCAAAAATGTCATAAACTGTGATATATTCTCTAGGCATCGACGATACCACATTTCAATTTTTGTGAAAATTAACAAAATGGCAAATACTTTAAATTTAACGATTGAATTTTGGTAGAAAATTTATTAATTTTTTATTTATATTTCACAAAATAATGGGAAAATGAAAAAAATCGATTGTCAATGCCTAATAGATATTATAATGAAGATAACTGTAAAATTTTAATGTAATTACTAAGGTAAAACTCGAGATGTTTTGTACACCGTTTTGAAAAACGCAACTCTGACAAAAACGCGTTTAAAGTTTACGAATTAAAAATTTTCGATTTTTTCAAAATATTACTGTGTCCTAATCTCTTAACAGAAGAAAGTTAAGATAAAAGTTTTAAATGAGTGTGACTAGCGATGTCTAAATATTTGTTAGCAATGTTTAGACTGCAAAGTTTATGCATTTATGACAAAAATGAGTGGATGCAATTTAAAATAATGAATACATTAGAACAATTTGAAAATACTATTGTTATTATTTCCAACCGATTGCACATATTAAGGAAGAAAATAAATTTCTATTTATATTATACAGGTAGAATATTTTGGTTTTACACAAACATTCGCTGTCTAGTAATGACGAATAAAATGTCGATTTTTTAGAAGAATATTACTGTTTTTTGTCGTGCTCTATACATTGATTATTCCTCGAAATAACTGCAGTCTTCGCCGCCTCAATATAAATTGCGGATAAACTTTTCCTTGCGCAACCAGAAATTTTTGCCATTCTCCTATAATTTTTTGCCTTTTTCCTATGTTATTCAGTAAATTTGGACGAGAAGATGCAAGAAATCCAAGTTTCGATCCTGGAGTTTATAAGTGTTTAAAGTTGAGCGAGTTCCAATGTTTTTGGAAGGTTAGCGCCACCATGTTGTGTGTAGTGACAGTCGACTGTTTAGACTATATAAACCTACAGACCCGGCCCAGATAATTTTCCCCGAGGGAAAGATGAAGTACACCGTGACATTACAGTATAAGCTATGCTCATCGACAGTGCCAACGCTTGCTTCGGGGGTGAGAGGGGTCAGCGGGCTTACTTACACAGTACACGGAAAGAATGGTCAGGATAATTTCAAAAAATTTGGCCTTTTATCATGAAATAATCAATATATAAACTGTATTTGAGATACAATGTTTATTCTATATATTTCATTAAGGTATTACAATGAAGTATGTAGTAATAATAGTATTATATATTAATTATTTTAGGTATCGATATTTGATTCTGAAGATTAACAACTTTCGCATATTATGCACGTTACAAAAAGTTTTTACATATAAATCAATCACATTTACAACATTTTAAGATAGTACTGCTATTTTTTCAACAATTTACATTTACCTCGCTTGTGATTAGTTATTATTGGACTGTGGATCTTTATGCATTTATAAAAATATTGAGTAGATGAAATTCAAAATTGTTGAAAAATTTAGAAAGTTGAAAATGTCAATATATGGTTTCTGCTCTATTCCAATCATTAAGGGAAGAAATAACATTGAATCTAGTTTCTATTTCGGAGCAAACGAACTTGTTCAGGTTATGGTCCAAGTATGTAATAGCGTGGTGTCGGTGTCGATCTGCCATGTCAGCCATTTTGAAATTATCTTAAGACTTATCTTGTGACATCACGGTGAACCAGGTCTTTGCCTCACTGAACTCTCGGTTTTCCTATACACATACTACACCTATGCCAGGTCTATAGGTTTATTTGGTCTAAAGTCGATCATGCGCTGATGTTGATCACGTAGATTCCCAAGCCGGTCTGCTCCGCCTCCACCCCTCAGCCCAAATAACCACCAGCCAATTAATTAATTACATTGCCCAACAAATTTCAACTTTTTTTTGACGTTTCGATTTTCACTATGCGATTTTTATAGAGTATTTTGCGCTGATTTCGAATCTGCCCTTAATTTTTCACCTGGACGCACAGTTTTTGAGAAATTTCATTTTGAAATAAAGACATATTTTTGTCGCGCTGTATCCCGTCAAACGACCGCGCTAGTGATGAGCGCCACTGGCGGCAACTCATGTCGGGCAAAGATACTTTGCTTTCTGATTCGATAAAAACGTCGACGCTGTAAACTTCATAGTGGGGTTCCTCAAGATAAAAGTCTTCTTTATCGCGTGATATAGTTCGATTTTACGCTGGACCCTTATTTTTTATGATAAACTGAAAAATATCCTCAGAAATTGGTGCAAAACTGGTGTCTCCCATCCTTAGTGATGGTTTAAACATGTTAAAACATTCATAATGTATTAATATTGGATATCACTGTATTCGGGAAAGTATACAGAATTTTTTTCTGTAAAGAACAATTCAAAATCTTTTATAATAACATCACAATATTTGTTTAAAGTTGAAAAATATGTCTTTTTCTCAAAATCAAATTTCTCAAAAACTGTACGTCTAGGGGAAAAATTAAGGACAGATTCGGAATCAGAGCAAAAAACTCTATAAGAATCGCACAGTGAAAATCGAAACTTTTTTGGCTTTTGGACAGTGTTATTGGTATGATGTCCTAAGGTGGACGTTTCAAAGAAGTACCATAAATTTTGACAGTTGAGATAGTAGATAAAACGCAATTTTGAACCTATCTGCATTCACCGGCTTCACACTCATATTTTGATTTAGATTTAAGTAAACAAAAATATATTCTATGCAACAAATTCCGGATACATAGAGTTATTAGGACCTTATTAATATTTGTTAGTATTTACCGAAGTTGATTCGCTTAAGGGTGGACAATACGGTCGTTTCAATAGCTTTGGAGGTAGAGTGTAATTAACGTTGAGATGATGTTGATGATAATGATGATGTTGCTGATCCGGCGGATATACACTATACACGCCCTCAAACTTCACCAATCAAACTTTACTGATCAGAAACACATACACACAATTGAACTGAAGAGAGTATTTACAGTTTTTAGATGGCGACTGAACTCTGATTGACTGACTGTATGCAGAGAAAATCGTATGGATTTAGGATGCCAACTGAACTCGTCCTGATGAGGAGCCATCTCTTTTATAGATCGATCAATCCATTGTTCTGAATTAATCTTCATAAGGTGGATGCATCCTTATCAATTCTTCGTAATCGCTATTTTCTTAATTTGTTGTTTGCATTTTGACCGGATGTATAATCTTCGATTCCCTTTTATCGTTCTCCTGGCTAGATCATATTGCTTTGCGCATCTTGCCAGGTAATTAGTCATCAGTTTATTATTCATCGATCTTTTGTTCATTTCTTTTACACAGTGTCTATTCTAGTCTCCTCTGGACTATCTTCACACTCTTCAGCGATGAACAGGCCTCAACGGATATTCGCTCACAATGTAGTATTATATATGATAATTCAATATTAATTAGTGATTATAATATTTGGTATTGTATTTCCCGTGCAACATTATTAGGACAAATATAAAAAGAAATTCGGAAAATATATATTATACATGATGGATTTTATTAATTATTATTAATGGCTAAACCTCCGGAAGTTGCATTGGCATTACCGCGTGCTCGTGCTGCCACCTACCGGCTCTGCTCGGTAACTGGCGCGCGACTGTCACTACACACAACATGGCGACACTAATCTGTCAAAAACGCAGGAAATCGCTCAATTTTAAACACATAACTTTTGAGCCATTGATCCTCCAGGATCGAAACTTGGATTTCTCACATCTTCTAGACCAAATCTACTGGATAACATAGGAAATAGGCAAAAATTTCTGGTTACACAAGGGAAAGTTTACCACTCACACTTTCAACTCTGAACAGTCCCGGCAATCAAGCGACTCCGACCGTCGCGTCTCGTCGGTCGACGCCGAACACCAGCTTTTTCATATGATCATTTATGCATCTTTTGATACACCTCCACCATGTAAGGAGAAATCCAAGTGTTATATTATTTATTTTGAATTTAATAGTTATTGTCTTGATAGTATTGATTCATATTGACTATCTTTTTACCTAGCTAATTTATTATTGTATAAATTGTATATAAATCATTGTATAAATGTTCATTAGTTTATTATTAAATATTTCAAGAATACATTTTTTTCATATGACTTCCGTTCTTACGAAATCTTTTATTCAATATGTCGTACGTGTCGACGTGTATAGCGTACCTATCGACTGCGAAATCACATTCTGGAAATACTGTGTGTGAGATTATTTTGAGGTAATGTAATAAATAATCTGTAGAATATATTCTGCACTGTAATGAAAGGAACATCTATTCCATATTCACGAGATTATCGTATTATTAACTTTTGTTCGAAAAGGCAATGAGAGAATAAGTCTCGTACCACGTCCATTTTCATTTGCATTCTTTAGTTGCAGCATTAGAGTCGCATGCAGTGAGTTGGTATTTACGGGCAAAATTCACTTCGTAGTTACAGTGAACCGCACTTCCATTTCACAGTACGAATAGAACATACTCCCACAGCCATGCACATTCATATTTTAAGATTATACAGGCTGATCCAAATAAAATATTTTAAATTGTTTACTCTGAAACCATCGTCGATATCAAGTTCATTTTCTTATTAAATAATTAGGAGTGATCGGCTATGTATGATGTCGTACCCAGGGTTGGAGAAAAATAGATTTTTGAAATAGTAAATAGACTATAAATATTTTTATTTTATCTTGTGATACAGAATTTGGCAAATAACTTTTTTTTTAAATGACGTTAATTTTATATTAATGGACGTCCAATGGACGTCCGTATCGGACCTCTGTATGTCCCAGGGACGTCAGAATAATGTACGTATGTCCGAGATATGTCCCAGATACGTCCCAGGAAAGTCCGACAGAGGTCCCAGTTAGAAAGTGGAACCATAGGACGTCCCGTGCGGACCTATCTGTGACGTATCTGGGACTTACCTAGAACTAACTGGCACGTATCTGGGACATATCTGGGACATATCTGGGACATATCTGGGACATACGGACGTTATTTGGACATCCCTGGAACGTATGGCTGGACATATTCAGAACGTTAAAAGGACATTTACAGTACGTTTATAGAACATTAAAATTTAATTTTAATTTTAATTTAATCAAAATTTCATATATTACAAGCACATACATAGATTAGGTACATAGTACAATACAATAGCACATAGTACAATACAATACAGTAATTCATAACATAATATATATATTTATAACAATTGTAAAATATAAATTCTTAATTTTATTATTAAAAATCTTTTGAAACTGTTTGTTTCTTTTCATGGTCCTCCGCTATTGTAAGCCACATCTGTATGGAAACACTTGTTTCTTTCTGATGAATAAATGTTTGGGATATCTTCGCTGCATCTGAAAATTAGAATTTCTTGGTGAGAAGCATTGTCCAATAAACAGGAAGATTTTAGCATGAATATATTAGGTTGGAAGGAAAGCTATGTCGTATTTTAAATAAGCAGATAATTATGCTTGTAAATCAAAAACACATGTTAATTAGCGACTCAGTGGAAAACAGAAATTGACAGGTTATCTGAAAAATGGCAACATATTGTTACAAATAATGGAAATTATATCATTGAATAATATCAAACATGTATTTTTATAAATTGATATAAATGTTTTCTTTAACACTAAACCTACCGAGCCTCAAAAGTAACTGGTTCATGTTCCCTTATAAAAATGACAAGATTGATTTTATTTATACTTTGTGCGGCTCATATTGTAATATGTGCACTACTAAAAATATCTATACAGTCGTTTCTTATAAAATCAGTTTTATTACTTTTTTAATTGTAAAATAAAAAACCTGGAACCAGTCATCTTAATCGGTGTTGGTAGGTTTAGTGTTAAAATACGATAGAATTTTCCCTCCAACCTAATTATAATTTTGTATTTTCCTTTTGCCATTAATGTTTCAATGACTGAAAATAAATATAAAATAAAAACTTACCTGAAATGGCAGTGACAAGTTTCACCAACACAATTGTAACAAGTGGTTGAAGTTATCGAATCACTCACACACGCTTTTTATTAATTGGAATATTACAAACACGTGCACAACGAAAACGTGTTAAACTAACCTCACTTCATGTAAACACACGGTGATGCGACGCGACGGTCGAGTTGACTCTGAACTCTGACTCTGCTCACCTGTCACGTAAGCTTATTTGTACGGTCCCCGCTATGTATATAAATAAATATATATTGTGACGTTGCAAATTTTGCGACGATTAGTAAGCAAGTTATAGGGCCGAATAAGGGACCCAGAGACGGGAAGATCTCGACCTTCGAGATTTTCCGAGGCAGGCGCCCCGCCTTACAGGACACGTCCACCGAGAAGAGATGGCCAACGTTGCGAAGCCCCGTGCACGGACAATTAGAAACCGGATCGACAGCACCCGGTCAATCGACCCGGAGGCGCCGAAGGGACAGGAACCCTTACCGAACCCTTACCAACCTCTTCGTTTCCCGACGCCGCCTCATCTCGCCATAAAGTAGGGTTCCAGCAAGGGTGGTGCCATCGATATCCAGAGGAGGAGTCGCCTCCACCGGTCCAAGAATGGACTGGAAATATTTTCGCGTTATGATCCGGGGCCCAAGAACCCTCGTAGAGACGGTCCTGAAGTTCGAAATCGCGCGCGGGTAACGCGCGCCGTTCGGGAAAATTCGGCAAGGAGGTCGGGTGGTGGAAGCGAGAATCGATTCGCTAGCCTACGTCTCGAGCGGTCGACATTTCCCGCAAACGTAACACTTCCGTCGCGTACGGCAAATTATTGCGTGTTTTCGGTTCGCGCTCGTTAGACGGAAACAGTCCGCCGTTTTCGCATTGCGAAGTCCCGGTTTCGCGGGAGATCGCGAAACCCACGCGGGTGAACGGTGGTTACCGATCCGGCCCGGCAAAATCCCGGTTTAGAAGCCTGAGCGAGCGACGGGGCAGGCAAAGCTACGACCAACCCGAAGCAAAAAGGGCTGATACCGTAAGTCGCACAGTGATCAATTCGGCTAATTTCGCTAGCAAAGTGGCTCGACAGTTCCTCGCGCGAGGACGAATGTTCCCCGTTCCGTCCTCGAGTTTTCGCGTGAGCCGAGGCGCTCGGCGCCTTTCGAAGGCACTTTGAGAGTAGAGAATAGAGAGTTTTTCCTAGTTCGGATTATCGAAAGTTTCCTCGGAGGAACCGCATTTTGCGAGAGCAGTCTCCTCGAGTGTTCGCGTACGTAATCGAATCCTGTATCGCGCCGCGTAACGAAACCGCCGAGATCCGCAACGCGTATCGGCTATCGTGCGCTTCGCGAACGCTCTGAGTGTGAGGGCTATCGTGACGGTCCCGTATCGCGCGGTCCATCTGCGCTTCGCGCGATTCCGTTCGACGGAATTCTTGTAATCGCGGTTCCGAACAACCGTACCGCAGCGCGACAGAACAACGTTGACAACCGCGTAGCGACTGATCATCCGCCCGCAGAACTTATATGAAGAGCGCGGGCTCTCGGGTCGCAGTCACGTGGCCACCAAATTTGTAATTCACTGACGATCGAATAAAATCCACTCGAGACTAATTTCGTCGTCTTCAATCAAACCCTGTGAGATCCGTCCTGCCGTGAGGGCCGTCCTCGTTTTGTTCCGTGTCCGAACCATCTGTCCTTTTCGCGTCTTCGCTTTCGGTCCTGGGCTTCCCCAAGCCCGAGATTTGTGTCGCGTTTCGCGTGGCATCTTTGCGGTGCCTGACGCCCGAACAATAACATTCAGATAAAATCGTCGAATCTTCGAGTCTCGCTTTGTCTCGGGCGGCCGTGCGTATACCGCTGCACGCGGCCTTCAGTACCTTCAAAGCCCGAAGTCGCCTCTTTTCCCGACTTTAACAGCTCGGTGAAAACGGACGACGTGACAATATATAAATAAATATATAATATTTATAAATAAATATTGTATATATGCCATCAGTGTCCCACGCAACATTTTTCACGATTTTTCAAGTACTTACGATAATCTGACAAAAAAATATTTTAAACAAAAGTTGATCAGTTTTCGATTGGCTATACATTGCAATAAAAAAAGTTCGATATTTTTTTGTTTTAGTATTGTCAAGGCTATCTTCATTTTTTAAAATGGAATGTCCTATTTTTTATACCATAAAGCGATAGAGTATCAAATTCTGTGTATAAAAGTGTTGACCTTCATATGTTCTAAACCTAATAGTTAACGAGATATTATCCAAAGAAGAAAGAAAATTATTTCGATAATATCTGGTTAACTATTAACTATTCGATAGGCTATCAATTGATGATACAGAAAGTAGGTCTTTCCATTTAAAAAAATCAAGGTGACCTTGAAATCTCCTCTATGCCTTCAACCACGCCGAAAAAATTTGTGTCACAATATGCCCCCACCCCTCCTGTGCAATTAGTATTTCATTAAAATATTAAAAAATAATATTTCATAGTATTTAGAATAATGATATTACAAATAAGAGATTTTTATCCTTTAAAGGAACCCTACACTTTCTCGAGTCGGAAAAATCGATTTTTTAGAAAGTGTCCTATAGGAAAGTATCATATTTCAATAATATTATCTGAAAATATTCAGAGGAAAATTCGAAATACTTTTGAAGTTATACAGGATGTCTCAAAATTCCTTCAACATCCAGAAATGGGAGGTTCCTGAGATCATTTGAAGCGACATTTTCCTTTGCAAAAATGTCGTCCGCGGCTTTGTTTAGGATTTATTAACGAAACACACGGACCAATCAGAGCGCGGCTACAGCGGATTGATTCTGGTTCGCCCAACGGCGACGTCACGCTAAGCGGGACCTGTCACCGAGTCGGACTCCGTTCGCTGTAGCCGCGATCTGATTGGTCCGTGTTTTTTGTTAATAACTCCTTAACAAAGCCGCGGACGCCATTTTTGCAAAGGAAAATGTCGCTTGAAATGATCTCAGGAACCACTCATTTCCGGATGTTGAAGGAATTTTGAGACACAATAGTGTAGACGATAATAGCAGACATAGCTGATTAAACGTAAGTAGATTTTATATGTGATAATTCGTTTGTCAAAACTTTAAACGCGTTTTTCGCAAAAAGCGTTTTTGTAATGGGCGTGCATGATAATTTAAAAACCATTTAACTGATCGATCTGAAATTTTAATATGTTCTTCTACATAACAATAGCTCCACAGTATAGACTAGAATAAATAAGATTGGTTAATTAATTCCTCAATTTTTAACTTTTCTTTACGAAGAAAATGCTATTTTTGAGACCACCAACTTTGGAGATCCACCATTTTGTGAATTTTTGCAGAATCACCCTAGATAAAATCCACATATCTGTTTAGTTTAAAACCAAAACATACACACGACCAACTGGACAAATACCATCCGTTCATTCCAAGGGTTCTGACAAATATCACCCGTCATTGCAGGAGTATGTAAAGCCCTTCCATTTCTGTTCTCGCAGGCTAGTACTTCTGTAGTCGCGTCGTGCTGTATCTCGTAGAGTCAACTTCCAGTGAGATCGGGCTAAAGTTTGTGACAGACCTGTATCACACAGCTCTGTCACTAGACACGCGAACCGAACGCTGCCGATTCGAACCGAATGTTTCCGAACCACGCCGCGTAACCCCCTCGCCTAGAAAGTCAACCGGCGGGAACCGGATGCCGAATTTCCTCGCATTTGGCGGGAAACGGAAACACGTGACCTCAAAAACACCTCACCGCACCACCATTCCTCATCACCAATCTTTACCTATAAAAGGCGCTGCAAACGCGGCACAGGTCTCCTTTCCTGCCTAGGCAACCGTCTAGGACACACCTTCCTGGTTCCATGAGTACCGCCTACATTCTTTCCACGCTTCCGATGACGAACTTGTTCGTAGCACGGACCACTCGTAGTCGACGGCATCCTGGTTCCCTCCGATGAGAACAGCGTTCCACCGAAGCAGAAGAGACGAGCCGTCCTTCTGATAAATCCGGTGCGAACCGCGTTTCAGCGAAGTAGAGGAGGCATGCTGTCCCTCTGAAAAGTCAGAGCCGCCGACTTACTCGTGAGGCGAGCCGTCCACGAGCCGGGCAGACAGGTAGAGGCGCGCCCGTCCTACCTTGTCCCCGTAGAACCGTCCGAGAGATCTCCGCATCAGACTCGCAGTCGATGTAAGGAGACCGAGAATCCCGACTCAACTCGGGAATTTATACCTTCGCGACACTCGTCACCGCGTCCGCGAGTATACTACGCAAGCAATGAGCGCCTAAAAATGTCATTACTCGGTGTCATTATTTCCTAACCTAGCACCTCGCGTCCGCTCCGTACTCCGACCGATCTCCTCGCCGATGCATGGATCCTGGCACGTCGAGCCATTCAGCACGAGGAGATACCGTACCCGCGACAGGGAACTAGAACCGTTACATGGCGCCCGAACAGGGACATAGAAAATAATGACACTGAAAGAGGTTAGCTCACCGCGTGTCGCACTAACGAAAACGAGCCGCCTATCGGGATAAATCCGCGGCCGCCATCGACCGTGATCGACACACGACTAGGACCGCGCGCGCGATTTGTCGAACTTCCACGGTTCGAGAAAATTGTCGAACTTCGACAACGTCGTGGAACTACCGCGTTTCGCGCCGCGCGCTCCGACTAGCGACCGCCGGCAGTACTACCCGCTGATACGCGCGGGATTCGAACGACGCGCCGGGCATGAATAAAGGATCGCTTTGCCCTACGAAGGACCGGCTGATATCGGAGCTACGTAGACTGAAGCTACCACCGGGAACACCGAGGAACTACGGAAACGCTGGGCCGACTGTATTGAAGAGCAGGCCACCGATCTATTTGCCATGACCGAGCCGAAGACAGGGCCGATAACCGGCCGCCTCGGTGTCTGCCGAAGACACGCCCCCCATGGATCCCAATCGGAACATGGACCGAATGAGGAAGTGGGGATGTACAAGCGACGACCTGCTCTCATTCCTCGAGCGTGTCGGAGAACTACAGGATGCCTACCGGCTCTCTGATGCTGAGCTGCTCCGAGGAATACCAGAACTCCTCAGGGGGAAGCACAACTCTGGTTCCGTAACACACGGCCGCAAATCGACACGTGGGCACAATTTGCCGATAAATACGTGGCATTTTTTGCAGCCAACCGGACCAGATTGCAGCGCGAACGAGAGGCACGCGAGCGGATACAGCGAGCCGGGGAGCCGTTCAACCTGTTTATGAAGGCTCTCCTCACACTCATGAGGCGGGCCTAGATCTCGTCCAATGAATATCTAAAGACGCTCTACGAGAACATGCTGCAGGAATACGCGATGGTCCTCAACCCGGACGCCATCACCGACCTAGACGACCTGCTGCGCTAGGTGCAGCGCATCGAGCGGGCCAATGAGAGGAAAAACCGGCTCCTCCGCATCCCGACGAGACCAGCGGCCGCCGCAACCTCAGGAACGGTCGAACGCCGCCCTCCCACCAACGAACCGATCGAGACCCGGCTCACTCGTCTGAGCAACACGAACGAGACGCACGTTGGAGTTACGCAACCGGACCAGTACAGCCCCGACACCCACTGCTGGCGGTGCAAACAACGAAGGCACCACCGCGCCGACTGCCGGAACCAGTTCCGACGTTTCTGCTCGAGATGCGGCCGTGATGGCGTACTCACTAGAGTTCGCTCACTAGAGAATAAAAGGATATAATCCTACGCCATGGAGCCCCACAGATTGCGATAACAGACAACGGTCGGCAGTTCATTGGCGAACCGTTCACCAGCCTGTTACGAACAACCGGCACTACACATCGGAGGACACCGCCCTACTCAACCCACTGTAACCCAGTCAAGAGGGCTAATAAAGTAGTGAAGACGATGATCGCCCAGTACACCGGGAATCATCATGACCGCTGGGGTGGGAAGCTGGACGAAATTAGATTCGCCATTAACACCGCATGGCACGAGTCCACCGGGTACAGCCCGGCTTACTTAAATCAAGGGAGAGAACTGCAATCACCGGTACAGCCGACGACAGGGGAACCGACCGATACACCGCAACACCGCTGGAAGACCCTCCGCGAGGCACAAGAGCTGGCAAAACTCCATCTAGCGCAAGCGTTCAGCAGACAGTGACGGCACTATAACATGCGACGCCGAGAATGGCGGCCCGCTGTAGGCGACTCGGTGTGGAAAAAGCAACACACACTCTCTAACAAGGGAACTGGCGTGAACGCCAAGCTCGCGCCGAAATACAGCGGCCCCTACATGGTCGGACGAAACGTGTCACCGGTCATCGTCGACCTGCGCGGCTCGAACAACCGATGGGTACGCCACATCCATATACAGGATTTAAAACCGGCGACAGTAGACGAACCATCAGCGGACCATTCCCAGGAAGATAACGGGCACGACCCGAGTTCCGCTGCGAGAATGCAGGAACCAGAATGCCCGCAACCGCGCCCATCCCGGCAACCGTCGCGATACCTCCTCGCCGCGCTCAGCCCAGACTAACGACATCCAATGTCAATTTTTGTCACAGGCAAACCGTAGATAACGCAGCAGGCTATCCAGCAGAGTTCCAGCATCCAAGCCGAACCAGCAAAGATGGACGACTTCCTGGCCGACCTGAACGACCTGTTCAGCGATCCGGAGGACCTCGAGGCGCGACCACGAACACCGGCCACCCCGGAACATCTGGCCACACCAGATGTCGACCGAGCCGGTCGGACACGCGGCCACCTCAACGGGACCAACGGTAGCACTGCGACCACCACGGCCGTAGCAATACCGGCCATGGCGAGGCCGACACAGACGACCGAGGACCGGCCGAGGACGCCCCCGACAGAGGAGGCAACACTGGTGGCGGTCACCACGCGGAAGGCCACGCTAGTGACCACCTCGCGGGCAAAATCTTCCGTCGGGTTCCTAGAAGACTCCATCACCGAGGTCACCAGGCGGCCCACACCCCGTGGCCGAACGAAGAGGCCGCAGATCCGGAAAATCCGGGCGATAACCTGGCTGCCGGAGCGATTGGCAACGGTTCCAGGACGAGGGACCATACGGCCACGCACCGAGTCCGAAACCAGCATGTCTTCCGACGCCACAATCCCGCTGCCGACAATCGGGGAACACCGGGCCAGACTGGCTCGGTCACCGTCCGCAGGCTATACCACCGCTCTCGAGCCGGCCAAATGGTGGGCGGAACCGGCGAAACCAACAAAGGGGAGTCCCCGACGGGACAGCAGGACACGACCACCGAAAAGGGCCAAAGCCTCCACGGGGACAGGACAGCTTCCGGATCTGCTGCCCACAGAGGCACCACCTCCGGAACGACCGCAAGCGGCTACCATCACCGCAGCAATATTCCGCCCGGAGGCCAGGCTGCCGAACCAACCAGCAGTGACACAGGCTACCACTGCTCTCTGGACACACGCCGATCCCAGGTGCAACAAGCCAGGACCCCTAGACCTACCAGTCCCCATATGGGAGGATCTTGAGGCGCTCTCGCTGAGCCCACGATCACCAACGGGCCAACCAGGCGCCTCCGCACTATACCGGCCAAATGCAGGGCGCTGGCCAATTGAGATGGCTCGGAGACCGGCGCTGCTACCGCCGCCCGAGATACTGGAGGCAGCACAACCGCTACCGCCGCTCGAGACACAGGAGACGATGACACCGCTGCTGCCATCGTCTACACCCGACAACCGAGCGGCCAGGCACAGGAGCTGTCGCCAGCAGCGGAGGCCGCAATTCCCGGAGGTACTGGAGGAGGAGAGGCCGGGCAACGACGGTTACCCAGGGGCACCATGGCGTCCAGCACCCGGAGCCCTGCCACCGATCCGCTATACGGGCCAACACGCGTCGTGCGAGACAGTTTGGTACACGCTACGGGTCGACGCGTGGAGGTGCCAACGCGATTCGTGGCCACCCGCCAGTACCGGGCCTCCACCGACCGCGAACGATGGGTCCTAAATTTTGATTACGCCGGACGCTGCCGTAACCGCGGACCAACCGATCACGAGTAAAGGGTACGCGCGCCGCGGCCCAACTCCATTCTGCGCCGGGGGAGATAAACGCGTAAGAGTACGCGCGCCGCGACTCCGCCCCATCCCGCGCCGGGGGGGCCTAGCCGATAAGGTTAGTTTGTAAGCACCGTTAGTTTGTAAGCACCGTTAGTTTGTAAGTACCGTTAGTTTGTAAGTGACACCGTTAGTGATAAGTTCCGTTAGTTAGTAAGTTCCGTTAGCTTGTAAGTGCCGTTAGCTTGTAAGTGCCATTAGCTTGTAAGTGCCGTTAGCTTGTAAGTTCCGTTAGCTTGTAAGTTGCGACTAGCTCATAAGTACCGTTAGTTTGTAAGACCCACCGATCATCATCAAAGTTTTTCTTTTCTTTTTGATAGTTTTGATTTGCCCCTTTTGGGCTGTACATATGTATATATACATGTAGGCCTGTAGGCCATAAGCACCGCGTCATAAGACTGAGGGCACAACAGCCCAGACCGATCAAGACTGATTATGATTGTATATCCGCCACCAGGCTGAGACATTTGCATGTATCTTTTGTTATACTTTTTCTAGATATTCAGGGTTATACCAAAATTTATTAAATGTTGTACCTGCATCTTATTTTTACAATAAATACGCCCTCACTCGCCGACCCGGAGAAAGGGGCGGGGGTGTGACAGAGCTGTGTTCTGTTTCACACAGCTCTGTCACTAGACACGCGAACCGAACGCTGCCGATCCGAACCGAATGTTTCCGAAGCACGGCAGCCATGTTGCCGAAGCCGACCGCGCCGCGTAACCCCCTCGCCTAGAAACTCAACCGGCGGGAACCGGATGCCGAATTTCCTCGCATTTGGCGGGAAACGGAAACACGTGACCTCACAAACACCTCACCGCACCACCATCCGTCACTACCAACCTTTACCTATAAAAGGCGCTGCAAACGCGGCACAGGTCTCCTTTCCTGCCTAGGCAACCGTCTAGGACACACCTTCCTGGTTCCGTGAGTACCGCCTACATTCTTTCCACGCTTCCGACGACGAGCTTGTTCGTAGCACGGACCCCTCGTAGTCGACGGCATCCTGGTTCCCTCCGGTGAGAACAGCGTTCCACCGAAGCAGAAGAGACGAGCCGTCCTTCTGATAAATCCGGCATGAACCGCGTTTCGCCGACGCAGAAGAGACGAGCCGTCCTTCTGATAAATCCGGTGCGAACCGCGTTTCAGCGAAGCAGAGGAGGCACGCTGTCCCTCTGAAAAGTCAGGCGAGCCGCCGACTTACTCGTGAGACGAGCCGTCCATGAGCCGGGCAGACAGGTAGAGGCGCGCCCGTCCTACCTTGTCACGCGGATAAAATTTGACATGTACCAACAAGCAAACAAAATTCTTAAAGATATTACCTATACGTGTCTGGACCGACAAATAGGAGGGGCTATTAGACGCGCTATTAGACGAGGGCTCGACGATTACATTAATCGATAAAAAATTAATGCGGTTAATAGGCGGGAAAGGGCCAAAAATAAATCTCGCGCTAAAAGGGGTGAACGATCGCGAATTAGTGGTATCGAGTAGCGAAAAAATCAATGTCTCTGTGGAGCGTTCGATTCCTATAATTAATATGAAAATTCCTATATTAACTATACAGGATTTGAACCTTCCTCATCAATCCCTCCCAGATTGTCTCGTGAAGCTAGTCAGCGAGATTTTAAGTCAGCGACATATTAATCTAGAGGCGTACGGAAAAGTGCAACCACAAATACTTTTAGGCCAGGACAACTGGCGTTTAATAGTTACTCAAGAATTACGCGGTGTAAAAGGTTACGATTTGGCAATATCACGCACTCTTTTGGGTTGGGTAATGCACGGCACCACAAAATCATGTACAGAATTCAACCCAAAAGTTCCAGTATGTTTGGTAAACTCGGATGAAGAAATGAATTCCGAAGAGCGCGAAAGCTGCAACAAAATTAATGATTTAGTAAAATTTTATTTTCAGTTAGATGATTTTGGGGTGCGTGCTGATACCAAACCAAGAAATATCCATGATCACGCCCAAGAAACGTTAGAGGAAATAAGTCGTTACACGGGAAACGTGTGGGAAACGGGATTATTATGGAAGTCAAATTACATTCTTAACATTAACAGTTTCTCAACAGCGCGGAAAAGACTTTTTTGATTAGAAAAGAAACTGGATCGAAACCCACAATATGCGAAGTTGTATTATCAAGAGATGAATCGTTTCATTCGGGATGAGTACGCGGAAAAAATAAGCAAAAAAAACAAGCCGAGCGTGTTTGGTACCTACCACACTTCGGTGTACAAAAGTCAAATAAACCAGGCAAGTTAAGGTTAGTGTTCGATGCAGCTGCTAAAACCGCGGGTTATTGTCTAAACGATCAACTCAAAACAGGCCCAGATTTATTGCAGCCATTACCTGGCGTGTTATTACGATTCCTGTTATTGTGACCCATTATTGTGTTATTATGACTAATTTTAAGGGCGCGAGTAGAGAAATCAAAGAAGCAATAGCCGAAATTGACAAAAAAGCAACAAGGATACGCGCTAGCGCGTAGAAAATTAAATGGGTCTTCAGCCTCCGGATGCCCCTCATATGGGAGGAGCATGGGAACGTTTAATTAGTTCAGTGTAAACTGCGTTGCACGTAATTTTACGCGAACAGGCGCCAACGGAAGAAACTCTACATACACTGTTAACAGAGATAGAACATACTGTGAACTCGCGACCGTTAACGCACGTTTCCGTAGATCCGAGAGATAAAGAGGCGCTCACGCCAAACCATTTTTTTAATAGGCACCTCATCAGGAAATTTGAAGTTGGGTCGATACAAAGCTCACGATACATGTCTGAGAAAACAATGGCGAACAGCGCAACACCTCGCTGACGCATTTTGGAAACGATGGTTGCGCGAATATTTACCGACCAAAATAAATCGAACAAAGTGAACCGAAACGAGCGATCCGCTAAAACAAGGTGACCTTGTATTGATAATCGATATGCTAGCACCACGCAACAAAAAAAGGGACTATTACTGATATGTATCCTGGATCGGTTGGTGGAGTCCGAGTTGTAAAAGTACATACTCCATGGGGAAACTTTACGCGGCCAACGCATAAACTTATTAAGTTACTAAATATAGATGAAGTACAAAATCCGTGAATTTGTACGAGGGGGAGGATGTTACGAATCAATGGTTTAATTGGTATAATTGAATTGTATGTGTTGCGAATCAGTAGCTCAATTTAGTTATTATTAGAATGTCATCTCTCCGTGCGAAATGTAAGAAGCGAATTATGTCGAACAAATATTGTAATAAATTAATAGCGTGAATAAAGTTAAGTTTGTATTGTAACAGTGATGTGATGCGGAGATATTGTAAATTGCGTTCGAATATGGAATGGTATGGTGATAAATCTGTATATGTATAGAGTGTTGTTATGTGAGAAAGTGTGGTACGCTTTGATAGTGTCAATTGAAATGTTATAAAAAACTCTCGCCGGCATCGCGTTTGTATGGGGACCGCCACACGGTCGGAAACCCCCGAAAAGGTCACGAGTAAGGTTGTTATTGACAACAGCCTAGGCCCGGTAGACCGGGAGGGGGTTATGATCACCCCCTCCGAAACCAGGTCCACGAGCACGGTAAGATCGTAAGGATCGGGGCCGTTAGGTCAGGCGAGGCCGTTGAGAGGGGGATCAGCCGAAAATTGCCCCACTACTAAGAGAGTAGGGGAGAGTATAAATGTTGCGAGTTGACTGTACGAAAGCGAGAGACGTCCGTCCATCCACCACTGAAAACATTATACGATCAAATATTGTAAAATAAATTCTGTTATTAACAAGTACGGATGTCCCTTTTGGGATAAAACTGCTCCTAGTCCTCCGTTTTATGCGTTAGTCGTCAAACAAAACAATATTTACCAATTAAACCATTTAATGCTCTGTCCATCATGCGTTGGAATGTCGCTGGGGCGTTTTTGAGGCCGAAGGGCATACGTCTGTATTGGAAGTGTTCGTCAGGTGTGGAAAAGGCTGTGTATTTACGGGATTGATCGGCCATGGGAATTTGATGGAGACCAGATGAAAGATCAAGTGCAGAAAAGAAAGTTTGCCTTGCCTAAGTGATCTAATATATCTTTAATATTTGGTGAGGGATACGCGTCTTGATCGGATTGTTCGTTTAATTTTCTAAAATCGATTACAATTCTCCATTTACGTTTTCCAGATGAATCTGTTTTTTCGGTACCACCCAAACAGGTGCGTTAAAAGGGGATTCACTGTGTTCTATGATTCCCTTTTCAAGCATTTCGTTAACTTGTTTATGAATTTCAGCCTTGTGACACTCCGGAGGTCTTTATGCTTTAATATTAATTGGTTTTTCTTAGATTGATTCCTTTCTTTTTTTTTCGTGTGAGAATGCCCCGTTTTACGCATACTCCGGCCCCTGGGGAGAAGCCGGAGTTGTGTGGGACTCCCTCACAGTACACCGCACTAAAAACACACGCCCTCCTAAGCTATTGAGGAGGTGCCCGGATCTCGCGAGAACTCAACGGGTCACCTCCTAGCTGTACATGCATCCCGAGGGGAGGGGTTAGCTCCCCCCATACCTACCCTCTAACTGGACCCCGGGCGGAGGGACCCGCCCGGTGTCCCCATCCCTGGAGCCTTCGGATTGGGCTTCCCGAGCTCCAGCTTGGTCCACCCACAGCTCCCGGAGCCTTCCTGCCCTGGCCGTGGGGGGACCCACGGGTACCCCCAAGGCGCCGACACCGGCAAGAGAGGGTCGTCGGAGGCGTATCCGGATGCCCCGACCCTCCCCACCCACCCCCCACGCGCCGCCCTTCCAGAACTCATATCCGGGGGGTGGCCGACACCCCGCCACAAAGACGTAACGTCTCGGGGTGCCGGTCCACCCCGCGGGGAGTTTAATTCCCCTCGGGGGCCGGGGTTAGCTCACTCCCCCGGCCCCCACATCCTCCGCTCCCCTTAGCGGGGGCACGCGGCGGCGCGAGGGGCGAACCCCCCGCACCGCCAAAGGGACACCAGCCCCCCGGGAGGGGGGGGCCTTAGTTGGCGCGGGGAGGGGATCTCTCCTCGCGGAGCCCGGGTCTCGTTCCCGGGCCCGTTCGGCGACCTCCTTCTCGGACATCACTGTCTCGCAGAAGGAGGCCACCCCTTTCCACATCCTCTCGCCCTCGATCAAGTGGTCGAACAAGACCGGGAGCAAGAGGTCCCACCCCTCCACCACGGCTCTAAGGACACGGCGCGGCCCGGCCCAAGCCGGACACTCCTCGAATGTATGCCGCGCCGTGTCCACCTCCTCGCCGCAGTGGTGGCACTGCGCCGTCAGCTCCCGCCCCATTCTATGCAGGTACTCACCGAAACAACCGTGTCCGGTGAGCACCTGCGTAAGGCATGTACCATGCATCAAACATGGGCAGGAGAGCCCGGACTGTCGGACGCATCGAGGATGAAAGCATTAGACTCCACCGCTCGAACACGTCCGCCCGGGCCTGGCGTCTCCGCACCCCAAACTCCTCGTCCTCCTCGGCCGTCAGCTCCTCCCCAGGGAGGCGGCGGGATTCGCAGGCGATCCGGTATACGATCGCCTGCCCCGCCGCCACCACGTGAAAGGGAGGAACCACGGCCAGGAGGCCTGTCACCTCCGTGGAGATGGTGCGGTACTCCCGTATGGCCCGCAGGGCCAGCCGACGCCGCAGTCTTTCCAAGAGCGCGATGCTGCGCCGGCTGTTTTAAAATCAATGATTTTGGGCGTCTGCAGATGGTGGTATTGTTCGTCGATTCAAATTCCGGTAATTATATAGAAAAGGTCTGCGTACTCCGATTTTGATGAAATTTTAATATGTTATAGATTTCGACATTTTGTATAACTTTTTCCTTTTCCTTCTCCTGTCTCGAAATTCTTTGTAATATGTTCTTCTAATTTAGAGAACTTGTCCAAAATCATTTTCAATGCAGATTCAACAGAGTTTGCCATTTTCGGGCTAATAATTATTTCCTCGTCTGAGTCTAGGACGGGAGTAGGATCTCTATATTGAGAAAATATTGAGGAAATATTGAGCGAAATCCTTCGCTCACCTCTTTATGTTCCGGCTACTGTTGATTTCTCGTTCTCAGGCGCTCGTAGTCCCTCGAAGTCGCACAGCTCTCGTAGTCTGTTCTTCAAGTTTTCGAACGATGGATTGAACAGAATCCTGGCAGGATCGCCAAAATGTCACGCGGCACAATCGAGGAAAGAAGAAAACTAACGTATAGTTGTCGAACTGATACTCGTACTTTGCCACGAATGAATTAAAAGCAAGGGTAATTCGCGAAGAGATATATCCTATGACTAATAAGGCGAGATGAAGCGAAATAAGATGTGCTCGTAGCTAAAGACAACTTTTTTATTAGCATTGTTACAGTGGCTAATCGGGCCATATGTACTGGGTCTTATCGGCACATCGGGGGAGATATCGCTCGGGTCTTCATGTGAATTGTCTTATCGAATGGTTTTCTTATCGGCGTATCGTGGAGGTATCGGTTAGGGAATCGGTTCAGGTGTCGGTTCAGGTGTCGGTTGAAATGTCTGTTATGTCTCGGAGGTTTTATACTTATCGCATGGTTACAGTATCAACGTTAACCGTATAGATTCCGCATTTTACATTCCGATTCAGACATTTCTAAAGTTGTTCCGAGACCCCCGCATTGCCAGTGCATAAAAACCGTGCATCTTAGGTAATACTCTCTTTAAATTCAATCTTATTCAATCGCGACATTTATACAAGTGTAACACACTTTTTATTATTACAATATATTTGTGTTCAGTGACAATTTCGTACAAATTACTAAACCCACAATTATTGTTTCCACAATCCTAATCGAGTAATTGAAGGTCCCCACACGATACAATCTTACCGCTCGGATTGTATCAATTAGATTATACTAGTTACGAGGCCTATTAACTATTCCAGCGACTCCCTGATTTCGCATCAGGTTCATTCGCGACTTTCCAATCATCCAAACAGAGATTTATCCAACCTAGTGGCTCCTCAATTTCGCATTGGGTTCGTTCACGAAAACTATACTATCCTAGCGGCTGCCCGATTTCGCATCAGGTTCGTCGGCATCCTAACAGCTCCCCGGTTTCGCACCGGGTTCGTCTGCGCGTCGCTCCTAGTGACTCCCTAATTTCGCATTGGGTTCGTTCACGAAGTTTCCCCCTCCTAGCTTCTCCCTGACTCCGCGTCAGGTTCGTCCTCGCTGTCTATAATCCTAGCGGCTCCCCAATTCCATTCGCCGAACACTCGTGCTGCTCGCGGCCCTGGCTCGTAACATAATAGATATTATATCCATGTCGGAGACCGACCGGGAAGGTTCTCCATTGAACCCGTCGGAGTTTGACCGGAGACGTTCTTCGCCGATTCACTCATTTTTCCCACGAAAAATCAAAGAACAAGGAAACAACGACCGCCGTCGACCACCCTAATCCGCGATCCCGTAACGTAACGGCGAGACACGTCAACGAGCCCATGAGCCGGGCAGAACCTTCTTACACAATCTCACGTCTGTCCGTTTCCATTTCTGCCCGCGACGATAGCTTTCCAAAAACTCAAACGCTCTGTACTGTAGCGTAGCCGAAACCGTTCTGCCTCTCTTCTGTGGTCACGTTCAATAAGACCCCAGCCCATCCCTTCGAGGGGCCTCATTTCGCATCTTTCCTTGCGTCGGCACGTAAAGGAATGCAGGTACAGTAATCGCTCGTTCGTTGTCTGGCATGGTGGGCAGGGTCGTTGTCCAGTGCCTACCCATTCCACTGCCTGTCAACGCCGCGTCGCTCCGCAGGGCGGCGACGATTGATGTCGGCTCGGGTATATCGATGTGAGCACCAATACATTGACTCGAATGAATCGAATGTTCAAACTTCTTAATTTACATTATTTTTTTATGGGACCTTCATGAAGGTATTTCTGGCATTTTTCTGATTAAAATGACACCAAACACGATATAATTTCAATTGTACATAGTGTCTGTAAAAATGAAACACGCGGGACTCAGATCTGTCCGGCGACGGCGACACGCTTCGGTCACGCGATCCGTATTTCATTCTGTCCTTCTCTATGTTCGGCTCTCTACAGAAGTCTCGCTCGGCGCGGTCGGCGCGGTCGGCGCGATACTCTAGACGCAGTCATAAATCAAAAATAGTGTCCGGGCAGGCTCGTTGTCACTGAAAAACACGGCTTCTGGACAACGAACGAGCGATTACTGTAATGGGAAACGATTTATTGCCCTTTCGCTGGGAAATTCCTAAGATACGACCAAGCATCTGGCTTTCAGCTGTTCAACGGTAAACGCATAAACTAAATGCCTAAATTGTTATTTTAGAACTAAACTTAATCCTTCGCAGACGTAATTCCAAAAGACAAAATAATTGTCTTGTACAATAGACAAGCGTTATGCGTCATTGCCGACCGGTTACGTCGCTGCCGTCACCTCTCGACATGTATAATAGACTACACAACAAGATTTTTATGTGATATTTACTCTTAGTATCTATACTATCTCTTTACTCTTAGTTATTAGTCTCTTAAATAAAGTACTCTTAATAATAATACTATATGTTTTGTTCTTTTATTGTATTATATAATGATTTACTTTTTATATTATATTTTTTGTTTCTAATGTTAAAAATTATTATTTTACTGCTCTTATTAATAATATTTGATTATAACATTTGTTCCTTTATTTTATATTTGTACTGTGACGTTGCAAATTTTGCGATGTCACTTCTCCGTTAATTACAGTCGCGAATTAGCGAAAAAAGGGACCGACCTCTAATGAGACACGACCAAAATCACAGGATTCGAGAGCGTTCCCTAGGAGATTCCGTATTTCGAAAATTACAAATAATGACATCTGTCGCGCGTGCCGAGAACGGCAAGTTTACAGGGCCGTATCACGGACACGAAAAAGGCACCCCGTCCCTGCGTCGTTTCCCGAGGAGAGCGACGCAGCACTGGAAACGTCCGCAGAGAACAACTGGCCAATATTGCGAAGCCCCGTGCACGGGCAATAATCACTTGGAACGAGAGCACACGGGCCACCAACCCGGAGGCGCCGAAGGGACAGGAGCTCTTACGGAACATCACGTCGTCTCGATATTTTGCGGTCCCGACGCCGCTTCATCCCGCTGAAAAACAGAACTCCTGCGTGGGTGGTGCGATCGCATTCAAAGGAGGCCAAGCCTCCATCGGTCGACAAGCGACCGGATTTTCGTTTCGCGCTATGGTCTGGGACCCAAGGACACTCGTAGGGACGATCCTGGTGATTAAGATTAAGACGTCGTGTGCGGTTGACGCGCCAATAAGGGAAATTCGGGTACGACGTCGAGTGGGGGGAACAAGGATCGATCTGCCGAGCGAACGAGAACCGGTAGATCACTGTCGCGCTGGCTTCCGAAACGTAGATTCGCAGGAATCTATTTTGGTTACGACGCTTCCGAGAGAGAAATTCCCGTTGCGCACAAACCTTCGCCGATTTTCCCGAGCGAGCGTCACGCATAAAGTCGTGCACCTAAGTACCGTGCGGGATTGTGCGTGCGAGAGTTGAGGTTTCCGTGTGGGATTACGCGCTGTTCAACTCGTGACGACGGTTCCCGGAATTCATTCTACCCTGCTTTCGGCACGAGGCCTCGACGTAACAAAGCGAAGCGGTAAGTCTCCCAGTGATCTGTTCGGTATTTCTTCGCGAGGTGGCTCGATTTCTTGTCGCGTGAGGACGAACGCTTCTCGTTCCGTCCTCGAATTTTCGCGTGTGCCGAGGCGCAGAGCGCCTCGAGCCGACAGCTCGTGTCCTTCCGCGGACATTTTGAGTAGTAGAATCTCGAGATAGTTTTCCCCGAGTATCACGTTTACGGAAGTTTCCTAGGAGGAGCAGCGTCTCGCGAGAATAATCTCCGAACGTCTCGAATCTTGTGTCTCGCCGATTCTCGAAGCGCGTCCTTCGGAACTCGACCGCGTAACCGTTACCGTACGCGCCGAATCGACTTGCGTGCGGTAGTCATCGCGGTGGTCCCGTACCACGCCGATCATCTGCGTCTCGCGCGATCGTGTCGTCCGGGATTCTTGGAATCGCGGCATTGTACGACGGTATCGTCGCGAATAGAATCAGTACGACAACCGCGCTGCGAAATAACATCTATCGCCAAGCTGTATGAAGAGCGCGGGCTCTCGTGTCGCGGCCACGTGGCCGCCCATTTTGTAACGCCTGACGAAATAAACATCTTATAGAGCCCACATTATCGTTCTCTGATTGTGCCTGCGAGATCCGCCTTGAAGTGAAGGCTATCCTAGCGTCCCCGTGTCCGAACCTTCTGGCCCGTTTCGCGGCGTAATTTCCGATCCGCGTACTTCGACGGTTTGCCCCTCGTGCTCGGCTTCTCCGAGCTCGAGAATCGCATCGCGTTTCGCGTGGCACTTGAGGTGCCTGGCGCCCGAACGAGTTTCCGTCGGCGAAAGGGTGAACCGCCGAATTCCGTTGTCCCGGGCAGATATGTACACGGCTAAACGCGGTCTGATCTCAGCGCCCGCAAGGCCCGGAGTTGGCCGTTTTTCTCGAGTCATCCCGCTCGATGGAAAAAACCAACGTGACAGTACATAACAAAATTGTTTATATTTTTATAGATTATTATTTTTGGTATAAAACTAATAAATATGGCAATGAAACAACTGTGTTTTTGTACCTTCTTGAAAATTCCTAATACCGGTGTTCCGGCACAACGTTTAAAAAAATACCGAATACCGGTATCGTATTTTTGGTCCGGTATTGCAAACCCTAGTCCGAATATTAGTGGGAGTCACTGTATTTCAAAAAAATTACGAGTAGGGTATATACACGGATTCTAATTCACTTTTTTGATCCACTTTCGAGCGGTATTGCGTAAGCCCATTCGGGGCGAGGGGGGAGGGGATGCGGGAGGGGGGCTATCCCGCGAAGCCTCTTATCTTGAAAGATGATACCCCTTTTCAAGAACAGATTCCTGGTATTTTGAACGTGTCCGAACGTGTTTCGCATTGACATTGCATAAGCCCGTGGCGAGGGGGGGGGGGGGGACAATACCGCGAACCCTCTTATCTTGAACGATGATTGCGAGCTGCTCCTTTCTCGGCTGGTATCGAGTTGTCATCAAACCGAGATATCTGAACACGTGTGAAAGAGGGTTCGCGATATTGCAAGCATCCTTTCTCGGCTGGTATCGAGGTGTCATCAAACCAAGATATCTGAACACATGTGATAAAGTTAATCTGTATCTGTTCCTGTATCCTGTTAATCTGTTCAAGATGTAACAGGAGCGTTTCATTATCTGTACTGTTTCTTGGCTGATATCGAGTTGTCATCAAACCGAGACATCTGCCCGATCTCTTGATGAGCGGAGATTTCTACGAACGTCTTCGCTAATCTCGCGAGTTCGACGAACGTTTTATTTAATTTCGCGAGCGGAGATTTCGTTGCGTCTTTTTACGGAGGGAATACATGCATAAAAGAATGGGATGCTGTCGACGCTCTAGTTCAAAATGTTCGTACGGATGGAGACTACAGTGCATATCGCGGTAACGTTGAAACATTTAGGGCTTTACTTGGGCTCACGTCATAAATTCGTACTTGAGTGATCATTTCTCCATCGAGCGGAAAACGTTGGTGGAACGTTTAATGCGGAACGACGCAACGAGTCGCGTATGTTTCGCTTACACGAAAAGATTTAGTCAAGTTGTCACGCGATGGCCGGTGATCGATTCCCCATCTACAATATTGGACATCATCGAAACGGGCGAACGTCGCATCGTTGGATGCAAAGTGTAATTATATTTTTGAGAACTGGAAATTTAACGAAAAAAGAGCTGTTGTGAACGTGAACAGCAACAACGATGCGTGCTTTTTTTGGGCGATTGTGGCGGGTCTCTATCCGGCCGAGGCAAATCCGTTGCGTTTATCGTCGTATCCGCACTACAAAGCGGTGCTTCGAACCAAAGGTTTTCAAACACCCATGCTGTTCAAAGACATTCGGAAATTTGAACGAGAAAACGACTCGATCGAAAAAGACTCGATCGAAAAGCGAGTCGGGGAGCGACAGCAAAAGACGATACGCGCCACTTTCGACGAGTTGGATAGCCAAATCCGTCATCGCTTCTGGAAATGACTGGAAAGACACGATTGAAAAGAGAATAACCGGTTAAAAAAGAGAGCGAGACTACGACAACAACGACGACGATGAGTAAAGAAAACGTGGTGGAAGAGCTGCATGCTCCGGCGAGATGTTTTTATCCACGTAGACGTGTGATCGTGCAAGGATTTCATGATCTTTGCCAAGCTGATATCGTCGAAGTTCAAAAATACGCGCGAGACAATCGAGGGCATCGATATATTCTCACGATAATCGATGTATTTAGCAAACACGCTTGGACGGTTCCTTTGAAGAGTAAAGATGCGAGCGACGTGTGCAAAGCTTTCGCGTCAGCGTTGAAGAAGGACGGTAGAGCCCCAAACAACTTGCAGACTGACATGGGGAAAGAATTCTACAATGGAACGTTCCAAGAATATCTGAGGAAACGCAACATCCACCATTATTCTACGTTTAGCACTATGAAAGCGTCCGTCGTGGAACGTTGCAATCGCACGCTGAAGAACAGCATGTGGAAATTTTTCTCGTTAAGCGGAAAATATCGCTGGATTGATGCGCTTCCAACATTAACCGAGGACTACAATAATCGAAAACATCGTACCATCCGTATGCTACCCATCGACGTGAACCGTAAAAATGCCCGGCATCTTCTGTCCACCGTGTACAGCAACGTGAAGATTGCTGGTCTTGCCAAATTCAAGGTCGATGATCGCGTGCGCGTTAGCAAGTTCAAAACCCTATTCGACAAAGAATAGCCGAACTGGTCAACCGAAATATTCAAGATTATCACGGTGAAACGAACGAATCCCGTCACGTACCTCTTGGCCGACGCGATGGACAAACCTATCGCCGGAGGATTTTACGAACATGAGATACGCGCGGCAAAATATCCCGACGTATACTTAGTTGAAAAAATATTACGCAGAAAAGGAAATAAAGTATACGTAAAATGGCTGGGAATGGACGCGTCACATAATTCGTGGATATCTAAAACGAATATACTTTAATTGTATTTTCATTAAAATTAGTCGGCATTTGTGGTTTTACGCGAAATGGTCGCGCTGCAGCAGCTAGAGTTGCGTCGAGACGAGCAGAGTCGTTGTAGGAGGACCATCGCGAACCAAGAGTGTCATGTAGTATGGGTCATGTCGCGTTCTGTTGTGTTGTTTGTTCCGTCGATTTTGTGACGGGAAATTGCCGGTGAGGACGACGGGACGATTACGAGAGACTTTAGACAACGATTTCACAAACACGACTATTTACAAGTATATTCACAAAACTATATACAGTATTTACAATTCGCGCAAGTGCGGAATGCACGTTCACGGTGGACTGGTTAGTAGCGGTAATCGCGTCAAGGGATCGCGATTACGGTTTTCGAAAGTCGTTGAGAAAGGCGGTGTAACGCGAGTGTCTAAGTAAGCTTCGTTCTACTCCAATTTCAGATGAACTCTCCGCGCATCGGTGCGCGGGGTGTATATATCGCCGCCTTCCTGGCGCGGGGAACGCGTCACCGAGCGGTTCGGCAGCGATCGGCGAATTCGATTTGAATTCGCCCGGTGCGGGCGACCGTTTTGACGGGCGCACGAGTTTGTTTTGGACCGCGGCGGTCCTTTCGGTCGCTCGGTCGATGCTCCCGCTTGTTGTCGGGCGCAGCCGACGGTTGAGCCCGAACATTCCGCCCGCCTCAGCTTCGCTGACGCAAGTCTTAGCCTAAACTTAAATGTATATACAACAAATTTTTTTTTTTTTACATAACTGTACATGAGCGACGCAAGATGTACACGGGCATACCGCCCGCCGTGTACCGCTACGGAGTGGAGCGAATCCACACTGGTTGTGCCGCCCGCCGTGAAGCACGGCGATGCGACGCGACGCGATGCACTTCGCCCGCTACTGTGCCGTCGCTGCAGAGGGGGAAAGGTCCCCGGTTGAGTCCACGGACAATCGAACGAGCTGCGCGATCGGTCGTTTAAATTTTCCACCGGCGGTACGTACGGTAACGACGCGGACGCGGTTGTCCATGCCGGGGTGGAGTGTTCCCACGCGTACAAGCCGCCAGGCGGCTGGCGGGATGTTCGGCTCGCGAATCACCACCAGCTCTCCCGGACGAAGGTTGGTTTCTGGGCGCCACCACTTACTGCGTTCCTGGAGGTACTCTCGTTGCCACTGACTCCAGAAATCCGCGCGCATGTGCTCGACCGTCTGCCAACGGGACAAGGGTGTCGCCGCGCTGTCCGGAAGGTGTACTCCGGGTAGCGTGAGGGTCGGGGCCCCGTCAAAAAATGCCCGGGAGTGAGGGCCGCGTAGTCGTCGGGACTGCTCGAGAGCGGGGCGAGGGGGCGGGAATTAAGGCATGCCTCTATCGCGCACAGCAATGTCGACATTTCTTCGAACGTGAGAGTGTGTGTGCCCACGACTCTCACGAGGTAGCGTTTTACTGCCTTAACCCCCGCTTCCCAGAGACCCCCGAAGTGGGGAGCGCCGGGAGGGGAGAAATGCCACGCGATCTCTGCCCGATCGAGAAACGAGGTGATCTCGGGGGAATTGACGGCGCTGCGACTCATCGACGCGAGCTCCCGAGCGGCTTCACGAAAATTGGTTCCGTTGTCGGAATAGATTTCCATGGGGAATCCTCGTCGGGAGACGAATCGGCGGAGCGCGGCCAAAAAACCCGTGGTAGCGCAATCAGGAGTTACGAGCTCCAAGTGGACCGCGCGCGTCGCGAAGCATACGAAGACCGCAATGTATGCCTTCTGCGATTTGTACCCCCGTCCCTTGCCCATGCGGGTCCAGAGGGGGCCCGCATAATCGACACCGACGTGCGAGAAGGGACGGGAAGGTTCTACCCTTGCACGTGGCAAGGAGGGCATTACTTGTGAAGCTGGCGTGGCGCGGTGGCACAGGTCACACATCTCCAGATGACCCTTCGAACGAGCTCGCGGGCTCCCAGTGGCCAGTACGTCCTCCTTAACACGCTCAGGGTGAGCAGTGGTCCTCCGTGAAAGGAGGTTAAGTGCACGCAGTCTCAAGGGAGACGCTTGTCCGACGAACTGCCGTTTCGCGACGCGGTTCAGCTCGTCCTTGAACGCGGTGCGTTACAGTCACCGGAGCCACAGCGTTCTTGACCGACGAATCGTCGCGAGGGGGTCGTAGGGGGGGAAACCGCCCATTTTCCGCCGAAGTAGCTTTGCCCACGAAGAGACACTGTTGGGGAGGCGGGCCAAGGGGCTCTGCTTCTCGTCGTGGACGTGCGCGGTTTGTAACCTCACCTCGATGCTCGGCGCCTCGAGGGTAACGGACCGGGCCAGTCGGACCGCGGGCCCGAGAACCAAGTTGGCCCTCGCCACCACAGGTCGTGGTGGAGCAGTTCGCCGGCAAGGAGGCCGCGGAGGCGCAGTCTGCGAGGTTGTCGGCGGTTCCGATGTGCCGCCAGGGCGTGCCAGGTAACGCTTCATGAGGCCCACGCGGTTCGCCACGAACACCGTCCACGTGGAGGGCGTCTGAGCCAGCCACGCGAGCACTACCTGCGAGTCCGTCCACGCGAAAAGGTCGAGGTGGTTCGCGAGGGTTTCGTCGGCGATACGGCGTAACAATTTTGCTAGCAAAGCGGCCGCGCACAGCTCCAAGCGAGGGATGCTGACGGTCTTCAAGGGGGCGACTTTGGTGCGTGAGGCAACGGGAATGACCCGAGTCCTCACGCGTTCGCCCGGCGGCAATCGCGAGACCGGGTATACTACGGCCCCGTATGCGCGCTCTGCGCAGAGCGGGCAAGTCCGCGATGATCGAACTCCAGGTCGGATCCTCTCAACCACAGCTCCTGGAGCATGATCTTGGCCTTGACCACTACCGGGGCCGCCCAGCCCAACGGGTCGTACAAACGAGCAATGGTGGACAGGACGTCTCTCTTCGTGGCCGACGACCCGCATTCGTGTTCCACGGAGAACCCGAATGAGTCTGATTCGGGGCTCCAGTCCACCCCCAACACGGGGTGATTGGAGGGGGAACCCTGCATCAAACCTACCGCACCCGATTCAGGCCCCTCGACTAGCACCAGAGGGGTACTGGCCGCTATTTCCCGAGCTCGAACCCCCCTCGACGCATGAGCTGCGTGAGCTCATCTCGGCACGAAACCGCTTCATCCACGGTGTCGGCCCCGAAGAGGGCATCGTCCATGTAAAAGTTCTTCAGGAGGGCAGTGCATGCTCGGGGAAACGCATTTCCCTTGTCTTTCGCGAGTTCGTGTAGAACCCGTTGGGCCAAGTACAGGGCGCACACGGTTCCGTAGGTCACTGTCGTGAGTCGGAACGACGACGGTTCGAGGTGAGGCTCGCGTCGCCACACTATACGCTGTAGGTCAGCGTCGTCGTCGTGCACGCGAATCTGCCTGAACATTTTCGCGATGTCGGCCTTAATGGCGACTCGAGGCAGTCGCCACCGGGGTAGGACCGCGAAAATGTCCAGCTGCAGCTTGGGCTCCGGCAGTAGGAGGTCATTGATTGACTTCCCGTTGGAGGTGGGGCTGGATGCGTTGAAAACGACGCGAACCTTCGGGGTTCCGTCGTCTGCTCGTTTCACCACCGGGTGGTGGGACAAATACACGGCAAAGGTCTGGTCGGAGGGGCCCGGCGCCTCCTCCATGTGATCCTGGTCCTCGTATTCCCTTAAAAAATCGCGGTACGCCACCTCCAACGGGGGATCACAGCGGAGTCGACGCTCAATTCCTCGTAGGATCGAGAGTGCTCGATTCCGCGACGCACCGAGGGGGAGGGGGCGATCTGTGCGGAGGGGGAGGCGGACGACGTAGTGGCCATCCGCCCGCCGTGCCACGGTGGCCTTAAAATGCTCCTCGCACCTCGTCTCATCGGGAGAGAGGGTGGAGCTGGGAGTCGCCTCCTCGATTTCCCAAAAAACTTGTAGTTGCTGCTTCAAACCATCGTCTGCGCAGCAGTGCAGAGACGTCGCGATGGTGCGGGGGGAATCGGATCGTGGGCGCGTGGGACCAGAGATGACCCTCCCGAATACGGTCTCCTGCGCAATTGGGGTCCCTACTTCTCCGCGACGCAGGCCGGAACGAAGCAGGGCGCCGTAGTGGTCAGCGCCGATGAGGAGGTCCACCGTAAGTGACCGTCTCGGGTCCGGATCCGCGAGGGTGAGGTCGCGTAAGTGCGGGAACGCGCTGATGTCTGTCTCGCGGCGAGGGGCGTAGGACGTGATCCGTTTAAGAACCAGGGCCGTCATCGCGAACGTGGGCGGCGCCGGTCTGGCTCCTCGAACCTTGAAATCCACGCGCGCGTTTACCTTGCCTACGGGGGCGTCTCCGGCGCCCTTGACTGTAACCGCCGCGTGCCGCTTGGGCAGACGTAGGGCCTGGACGAGGGCCTCGGAGACGAAGGTCGCCTCCGACCCTTCGTCCAGGAAGGCCCGTACCGTGCGCGTCCCTCCGTCTCGTGTCTCGACCCATACAATCGCGGTGGCGAGCAATACGGAGCGGGTCATGTTCTCCGGAGCGCGAGCAGTGCAGTTCAGCAGCGCGGCGGGTACGTCATCGGAATCTCCACCTCCCCTCGCGCGGTTCGTGACCATTTCGTTAGCCGCGGCGGTTGACGAGGCTTGGTGCAGCGCCGTGTGGTGCGGCCTGTCGCATTGCGCGCAGCGGGACGCGGAGGGGCAACTATTTGCGGAGTGATCCGCTCGGAGGCAGTTGAAGCAGCAACCGCGGTTTTTGACGAAGTCCCTCCTTTTGCGCGGTGGGCATGCCCCGGAATACTGGGCACCGGAACAGCAGGTGGTTCTTGCTGCACTTGGGGCACTGGACCTGTGCAGTTTTCGCAGCTGCGACCGTGTGCGACCGGACAGGGGAGGGTTCGATCGCGAACGCGTTTTCTTCCGCCACGGTATATCGCTCTTCGGCGGCGAGGTGTATATTCTCGAGCGCACGGACGCGCGCCTCGAGAAACTCGTCGAGCTCGCTATAGGGGGGGGGGGTTCGCTCTGAGGGAGAGTTCCCATTCCTGCCGGGATTTCCGGTCGAGGTTTCGGACGATCAACTGGATGAGCAGATCGTCCTATTTGTCGGTGGGGCAGCCCAAATTGGCCAGGTGGGCCAACGTCTCCGCGGTTCGGTCGCGTAGCTTGGCGAGACCTTCCCCGCTTTCGTCGGTCAACGGCGCGTAGCGCAGTAATTCTGCCACCAGGGCACCGACCACCATCCGCTTATTCTCGTAGCGCGACTGGACCGCTTTCCACGCAGGGGCGAAATTCGCGGAGGTCACCTTTACGTGGGAGATCGCGGACGCGACCTTTCCTTCCAACGCGCCCTTGAGGTGGTACAGCCGCTGCACGTCGTCTAGAGTGATGTTCTTCACGACTAGGGACGTGAACAAATCGAAGAAGGTCGGCCACTCGGAATATCGGCCGTCGAATTTGGAGACTTCGATTCGCGACAGTTTCGTTCCCTTCGACGCGTTCGCGGCGATTTCGCTAGCAGTGGGCGCGCCTAACGAGGTCTCCGACGGTACCTTCAACGACTCGACGAATTCGCAAAAAAGTCGCTTGCCTGCTCGAACGCTTCCTCTGCTCGGTCGAAGTGCCCCTCTCTGAAGTAGGGCCTAGTCTCACGGTCCATCGCGTTGGCCTTGATTTCCAGACGAAGGTGGACCTGCTGGCACTCGACCCGCAGGTGTCGCCGACGCTCCTCAGCCGTCGCCTTGCTGAAGTTATCCTTCCCCATCTTTTTGTAGTTGGGGAGGATCCTCGTGATGCCGCGGACGGTGAGCTCCTGCTCCTTGAGGAGTTCCTCCATCTTGATGAAGTCCGGTACAGCGGGTGTCGTTAGCCGGACTTCCTCTCGTTCGGGTGGAGTCTGGATACAGTGGTCTGGTGACCCACGAAGCGGTAGGCGTCGATCGACTGCGTTATGCGTTCGTACAGCTCATCATTTCCTGCCTATCTAACCTGGATTTTAGTTGACCTACTTGACCCCTTAGATTCGTGATTTCGGCCCGCAATTCCCGAATGGTTACAGACAATGCTTCTATATCGTGATTAGAGCTCGACCCTGGGGTCTGTTCGTTGTTAGGCGGCGTTTGACCCGTCAGGAGATCCAACTGGTGGGACTCTCCATTACCACTCTTGGATATCCCGGGAGGAGGTTGGACTCACGAGCTCAATAACATTGTTACGATTGATGTTTCCTTTGTTTTCGAAGGGCCCAAAACCTTGCGATTTCTCAATCTACTCATATTTCGCTATCGAACACTCAGTTTGTCCAGATTAAACCGCCCCACGTTGAGCGCCAATTATGTTACCGTTTCTTTATTTCTTGATCTTAGCTAATTTACTAAAACCGTTTCTCACGAAATCTCCTGTCTGCCAGAAGGGCCGGTTACTACTCGATGATATTTAACACGCAATGTTTGTTTAATAGAGGTCCGAGCCTCCATGCAATGGATAGCGGAAAGTGTGGACGGGATATTGAATATCCGAAAGCGATATCTGGTAAAAGGATGGTATATTCCTTTAAATTGTATACATTAGACCACCCATGACGTCATCGTCATTGTCCAAATGCGAAACGCGATCACGATAGTTTGTAGTGACGATCGCGCGTCGCTTACCGGGCAGAACCGCTAAATGGCAGCAGGGGCACACAGTGTGTAGGGAGTTTAGCGCTAGCGCGCCGTTCCCCTAGGCCGTGCCTAGAGACAGCCTTACCGACAGGTTGGTAGCCCTGCTTCCTGGCGAGAAGAAGCTACACTTCGCTATTGGTCTTCTATCTGTACAGACGCACGAGGCAGACCTCGTGTTCCTTTTGATACAATAAAGTGTAAACGTTCTTGTGAACTGTAAATATTCTACCGTGTTATTCCCTACCACGCGGTTCCACATTTTTATATAGAGTAGGCTATATTACCGAGTAGTTCTCGTGTAGCTCGCGAGAGCAAAAACCTACATTGGTGACCCCGACGTGATTTCGTCGAGAAAACCGCCAACACGTGGTCTGGGATCACGAACTTCGTTGGACCTGCCAAGCCGAGCACAGACGTCACGCCGACGTTGTGCTACGAGAAGAACGCCGTTCCAGCCGCCGTTTGCTGCTGTTCCGAGGCACGTGTTCCTGAGGACATTTTTGCCGGGAAAAGCCGCCATCTTTGCTGCCGCCACGAGGCACGCCGCAGAGAAGCCGCCATCTTGTTCCTCGACGTCTCTTTTTCTCGATACCCGCTCTCCCTCTCGATACGTTCGTGTGTAGTCGGAAGGATTCGGGGTACCGAAGAGACATAAGCTGCCGGAGACTTTCGGGAACCCGAAGCGTATCATACTTTCGGGAGCCCGACTATTCCCGGCCGAGAATTCCCGACCCGTTCCGAGCGTCGGGTTTCCCGAGATTTCGGATTCTCGCACAAGCCTGATTCTAAGCGTAAAAGTGCATCAGTGTGATTCGCGCCCGATCTTCCGAAGCTCTGTTCGCGCCGGTCGTCACATTCCCGCGCTTGCGTCGCGGCGAGATAGTCGAATTCTCGACACGCGTGCGCTTCTCGTAGTGTAATATCGCGAGCGTGCGCATTTCGACAAAATGGACGTGCCGGGATCATCGTCAGGTAACAATGCGGTTTTAAAAGCGCTTCTCGAGAAGCACGTAGATTCGTACCGTATTCCAAAAATACCGTCGTTTTTTCGCGAGGATCCGTCATTATGGTTCAGGCAGGTCGAATCGTCTCTGGCCTCTACCAGGATAACTACACAAAAGACAATGGCAGATATCGTCATATCTGCATTGTCGTACGAAGAAGTTTCCTCAATTAGGGATATCCTCTCCGCGAATCCGCAACCTCTCGATCTGTACGAGCAAAAAAAGGCGCGAATAATCTCGACTTTCTCTACGTCGGCGGAAGCTCGATTACGTCGCCTTTTAAAGGGGGAAGTTATGACGGACGGAAAACCGTCTCAGGTTCTAACGCGTCTGCGCAACTTGAACGACGGTACGTGCAGCGACGAAGTGATCCGCGCAATATTTATGGAACAGCTTCCTGCGCAAATTCGTGTCGTACTAGCCATGTCTAGGATCGCGGATCCCCAAGAATTCGCGGAGCTGGCTGACAAAGTTGTCGAGGCAGCAGACTCTACCGTACCGGTATGGTGGTTTCATATGTATTAGGAGGTGCACTTCAAGTATATAATCCACTTTTTAGCATTTTTTAATCCATTTGCAAATAGTGCAAACTTTTAACAATTTTAGCTTTTGGAAAGGTTTTAAAAAAGTACTTAAATATGCTTGACATGAGGATTGTTTTCTATGAAAGTTTAGTCATTAAAGAAAGGGAATATACAGGGTGTTCGCGATAATTTGGACCAGCGTTTTTTTCGTAAACGGTAAACATTAAAAAAAAACCGAAGAGGAAAAAGTTATAGTATATTTTACTAGCAATATGATAGCGTATCTACATTTTTTTTATTTGTAATATTTTTCTTAAAATAGAGGTGACCTTCATTTTTTTAATGGAATGCTACATATTTTTTTACATCAAGTAAAAGCGGGAATTAAGACGATTTTAACCATGTAGTATAGTGTGGTCTTCAGGGTCATACAAGGGCAGAAATAAAAGAAATAAATTTAACATTTTGTATATTGTATTTACTTATGTTGTATTCATAATTACAAAATATTACATTCAATATTACAAAATGTTAAATTTATTTCTTTTACTTCTGCCCTTGTATGACCCTGAAAACCATACTATACTACATGGTTGAAATCGTCTTAATTCCCGCTTTTACTTGATGTAAAAAAATATGTAGTATTCCATTAAAAAAAAATGAAGGTTACCTCTATTTTAATAAAAATATTACAAATAAAAAAAATGTAGATACGCTATCATATTGCTAGTAAAATGTACTATAACTTCCTTCTCTTCGGTTTTTTACTAATGTTTACCGTTTACGAAAAAAACGCTGGTCCAAATTATCGCGAATACCCTGTATAGGTTTTAGCTGTTAATGCCCGCACGTTTCCTTTTATATAGATTTTAAGAACTAGACGTACGAGATATTCGACAACGACAACACTATACACACATATTCTTCACTTTTAGACAATATAGAACTAGAATCAGAATATTCAGTATAATATTATTTCTCGTGATATTTTAGCTATATTAGGTATACTAAATGCATTTTAATTCAATATGATCGTATTTTTAATTTTGGCCACAAAAAACCGTATTTCCGGACCATTGAGAGCATTGTTAACACAATTTTTCAAATATTTTTAATGGTCTGACAAAACAATGTTTCCAGCAAACGTTGATCAGTATTCATTTTTCTACAAATGTCAATATAAAAAATTTAAAAAAAATTCTTTTTTATAAAAAATGAAGGTCACCTCAATTTTTCAAATGTTAGCATATATTCTAACTGTAACTATAATAACATAACATTAAACCTTGAAATAACATTGCAATAGTTTTGGCCACAAAAAGCGGATTCCTGGTCCCCTGTGCGTTCTATCAGGAACTTTGCGGCAAGTAGATTAACTAAAATGACGCGGGAGGAAATTTTATCAATGTCTTTTCACACGAAGGCATTCCAGCTACTATTTTTCGTCATTCCTTTCACTACCACGCTAACTATAACGTAAAAAAAACTTTTTAAAAACCACGCTTATATTAAAATGCACTAAAAAGGAAAATATAATTTTTTTAGACATTAGCGACAACAAATAAAAGCATGGAGCGCTAAACTATATTGACGCAATCTTCGTGGGCACTCCACGCTTTTATTTATTGTCACTAATGTCTAAAAAAATTATTTTCTCCTTTTTAGTGCACTTTAATATAAGCGTGGTTTTTAAAAAGATTTTTTATATATTTTTTTATTTTCTACTTTTTAGTCTACATATGAGGGGATGACTCCGAGAAACGATGTCTCTTGATGTAGTCCGGAATGGGACTGAGCTCCTTCGGTGCGAAATGGGTCAGTGGAGTGGGGATGAGTCAGAGTGCGCATGCGTAGTGGAGTAGGGAGCGCTGGCGCGCGGAGTGGGGATCGCTGAACGCGATGACTCACTACCGTGCGTCGCGCTGCGAGGTGTGTGACGGTTAATATTTCAATATTTTTTTTCTTCTAAACGCACAGTCTTTTTTTTAAATTTTTTTTTTAATATTGCATTGTCATCCAGCTCTGAGCTATGTTTCAAGTCTCTAGCTCATCGGGAAGTGGTTTAAAATTCGATTTCAAGATTTGACGCATATAACAACATCGACAACGACAATAACTCGGCAAGCTAATATAAGCGTGGTAATAAAAATAACGTCAGTTTCTTGGGAGAATACACTCTGAAGTGCAAAATGAGGACATAAACCTATACAAAGTGAACACGAAATAATAATAATTTTGAACGAATAAGTTTCAAATATAAAATCCTACATAAATAGACAAGGAATATTTAGCCCTTAGCATTCGAATGGCGACTCTGAGAGGCGCCCTAAAAATTGCTGTACCATTATTCAAAATGTAGTTTACATTAATAAATATATCGGTATCTAATCATATTATACCAATCATTATTGTATTATACCAATTTCACATCCATAAAATTTCAAAAATCATACAGAATCGAAATATTCTAGTTCGGAAGAAATGTTTAATTTCCAAGTTGAAATAGTGAGTGCAAAAGGTTAATCGCCACAGGCACAGACAATTAAATCTATTTTAATCGAGATCTATTAATTAGTTCAATTATACATTAATTATACAGTACGTGTAATAAGAGGGTTTTGGCTTTTTTAAATAAGTACTTCTGCAAATATTTATAGACAATGGATACATTACAATTTCAATCGATTTACATCTTGTAGCTAATGAAATCGTCAAAAATTTATTGTTTAACAGCACAGACTAGTCAGATTTAATATTTTGCCCAGTATTAGATATCGATATTTTTGAACATTACAAAATCCAAACGACAATACCTATCTCAAACTTTAGGAGTTGTTTTCAATACGCCAATGGAAGTTATACACAGTTATACACATGCTGAAAAATCGAAATCGGTTGACGCAGGAAAAAAAGATACGCATCGAAAGATGTACGATTCTGTGGATTTTGAGCAGAAGCTGACCAAAAATCGCGAAAAACTATGATTTTCACAACATTTAACTTGTAGCTCTTGGATATGTTAATCGATTGTTATGAAATTTTCAACATCTGTATAACTAACATGAATCTTCATATATCTAACATATATTTCAAATTTTTATTAAGAGCCCAAATAAAAAAGTTTCAACCTTGCAAATTGTATTTTTGGAAAATCTTTTTTGCACATCATTTAGTAAACCAATGCTTCTAATTGCTACAAAACATCAGGTCATTTGGTAGAATTATAAAAAAGTTATACAGGGTGTCTCAAAATTCCGTCAACATCCGGAAATGGGAGGTTCCTGAGATTATTTGAAGTGACTTTTTCCTTTGCAAACATGGCGTCCGCGTCTTTGTTTAGGAGTTATTAACGAAAAACACGGAAACACAGAAACGTGTGTGTGTTCTTGAATTTGCAGCGAAAGGGTTTCAAGTTAATCAATGCTCGTTATTACTGTAATTATTTCACTGTTGGGGAAGCACAATTTTCGAGTTCACGTCTCGTAACGAGGAAACCCGTGGACCATGCCAAATGGTAGCAATGGATTTTTTCGTTTTATTATAGAAGCGCACACGCTACGGAAAAAAATATGGCCACTATACGTGTGTACACCAACACCAATACTATATATGTTGTTCGATAATGACTAGACTGCGGATTTTATGGTTTTATGATACAATAGAAATGAATCGGTGCCATTTAAGGCGGTAGACTCTTTTCCAGGTTTGCACTGCGGGATTCGCGTTCTCATTTCTCGGTAATACAAAAATAGGGTTTTTCAGTAGTCAAAAACGCTAGATAAAATATCGATCTAGGGCACTATCGCCCTCAAAAGTCCTATTTTTTCGTTTACGAGGCGTAATTTGCATTATTTGGCAGCATGTAGCTATGAAAATAACTACATGCGCAGTTGTATGTTTCCGAATAATGCAAATTACGTCTCGGAAACAAAAAAATATTTGATCTTCCTAATACTCGGTTACAGATTAGCTTGTAATTAATTTCCTACTGAATTTTTTAAATTTTTTTTTCAGAAAATGATTTATTTGGACATTTTGACATAGTATGAACATAATTTTGAATTGATATGAAGCAGTAACTTTGTCGATTTATGTCCATGATTCTCGACACTGTGCGGCACGCCAGCAGCCGACCGCTGATGGTACGCCGCGACGCACAGTGAGTTGTATGCCCGATTTCAGCGGTCAAAATTCAATTTTTAAAATTTTACGTAAATTGTAAAATTTTTGTGGCTTGAGTTAGTTGAATATCTGAGGAACAATCTCCCATCATTCGTTTTCCCATTCATGTATTCATAAAGCACTGAAATTTGTCGGAAGTTTGAAATTCTGTTTACACGCCTTCATTTCTCAACGAATTCACCTATTAGTAATTGTTACCTTATTTACGTGCATTAACAGATTTTTGTTTTATAGAAGTTTTTTTAGCTAAGTATAAGGCATACTTTTAAGAGAAATTCACTTTTGTACTATATACATTTTTGTAGTTATTAATATTTAAAGATAACCAACGATTTAGTTACTTTCTTTATGATTCTAAGACTTCAGCAATGATTTTATTATACTTCCCGGTGCGATCCGGTGTTCATTTCTGTGCCATTGTATTCTTTGAAGTTTTCTGATTAAGATGCAAGAAAAAAAAACTACGCGCTACTCCGTGTTTTATAGTTGATCTATGAAAAAATGGCCATCGCGATCGCGAAAATCGCAGCATTTCTCACATCCTGCATGTTTGCATTCGCTATATGAAGGAACTGTTTAACTCATAAACGCTCATTGTATACTGTAGAATACTGTAGAATACTGTAGATAGATCTTTGTCTCTATTTTTTTAATGTATTTAAATATGTATATAAATATGTATGTATTGAAAAAATTACATTAGTATGTATATCACTTAATGAAAAAGAATATACTGAATGCGGAAACTAGTTCTTCTAACAAACCATGTTTATACTTACTGAATATAGGCGAAATCAAGTAGAATATAAAACAAAATAGCACTTAAAAAAATATACTGCACTAATTAACTTAAGTAAATACTAAATAATAGTAAACTAAAGTTTAAATAACATATAGGAATTTTTTAAAAAATACTTGGCTAGCTCTCGCTGCACACGTTAGTCTTTGATAGAATGGTTCCAACTGAATTTAATCAGAACGAAGAGGCTTTTAGCCGAATGCTTATCTCTTCTGTAACATAAACATCTCGCGAGTTCGTAAACTAAACAGTTCCTTCGATGGGTCTCGTAGTACAATGTATTACAGAGCCTCAGCATCACCAAAGAACAAGCGGGTGGAAAATGCATACTTCTCACCTATACATTTTAAAAATAGCAATCTTTGTAATAAGTATTTTAAAAAGGTATTTTAAATGTATATGATTATACTTTTCGATAGCGTACATAAAATAGACGAATAACGTAAGGCTTCGTACAGACCTAAACAACGCGCCGAACCGCGCGCCGAACCGCGCGCCGAACCGCGTAACGAACCGCGCATTTCGACGAACATTTCGACGAACATTTCGGCGCGCCGAACGACGAACGGAACGAGTTTTTGCTATTTCCAGAATTTCTTCCGAACAACTATGGAAGCTGCAGCGGTGTATACTACACAAAGAAATACAGAAAATATTGGCACTTTATTTAGTGAATCAAAGTTTATAAGTGAAATGTTCAGGTCAGGACGAAGCATTAAAGACATCAGATTCGAAACTACATTATTTGAATTTTTGGAGATGTTGCTGTGGAAGCTATTGTTCGTCGAAATGTTCGTCGAAATGCGCGGCGAAATGCACGCATTTGTGCGCGTGGTCGATCCATCGACTCCGGGAACGCTGCGAATACGAATGCGTGCATTTCGCCGCGCATTTCGACGAACATTTCGGCGCGCCGAACGCCGTGCCGAACGCCGCTCCGAACGGCGCGCATTTCGGCGCACACGATCGCGAACGGGTAACACTTGCACAGCAACATCTCCAAAAATTCAAATAATGTAGTCTCGAATCTGATGTCTTTAATGCTTCGTCCTGACCTGAATATTTCACTTATAAACTTTGATTCATTAAATAAACTGCCAACATTTTCTGTATTTCTTTGTGTAGTATACACCGCTGCAGCTTCCATAGCTGTTCGGGAGAAATTCTGGAAATAGCAAAAACTCGTTCCGTTCGCCGTTCAGCGCGCCGAAATGTTCGTCGAAATGTTTGTCGAAATGCGCGGTTCGGCGCGCTGTTTAAGTCTGTAGTCTGTACGAAGCCTAATAATATTGATTATTCTTTGTAATAACTATTTTAAAAAGATATTTTAATTGTAAATGATTACACTTTTCGATAGTGTACATAAAATAGACGAATAACGTTAAAATATTGATTATAATCCGCAGTACTTGATTGAAAAATAGCTACAAATTTTACAATCTGATACGCTTCTCTGTATGGACAAATTTTGCACTCAAAACATCCATTTCAGTAAAAACGGTATATAGCACAAAAATTAGAAATCTCAAGCTTTAAAATGGTTGTTTTTTCATCAAATTTGGATAAAGAGCAAAGTTACAGCAATTTCAATATTGAGCGAATTTTGAACTACATAGCTGTGGCCGCTGAAATCGGGCATACAGCCCATTGTGCGACGTCGCAACGGGCAAGAGAAGGAGTAGAAACCGATTGAAATAAAAACTCACTTATTCAGCAGTAGAGATACGGGGCGCTTTTTTCGCGCATGCGCGACGATTCTAGCCTTAGTCAAGTACGAAGATCGGGTACCTTGGCCGCCCCGCTAATTTCGCAAAATTTATTACGATTTGATTTTAAAAAATGAATGTAAAATGTGTACATATATATATATATGTATATATATATATATATATATTAAAATTTAATATACCGGGTGATTCACGACAAACAGGCCACCTAAATAGCTCCGTTAGGATTAGAGATAGAAGAAAATGTTAGAGAGGAAAGTTGTACTGTTAAAGGGGGCAAATATGGTGATATAAAAAAATGTTCCGATTGTAGTCGTTTTCAAGGTCTTCTGAAGGTCATCGATAATTTTTAAATAGCACCATATATTTTTAACTTCACAGTGTTGTAGCTGATGTCAAGACGAGTTCAATGATGTGGTACACTATGACCTTCAAATGACCTTGGACTAGAAAATTTATGATAAAGCAATGATAATTTCAAAATGTGCAATCATTTTATTTGAACTAAATTAAATGTTCGAAATTATGACCTTGAACAGTAACACAAATATTTAAACGTTTTACAAGGCAATCAATTGTACTTTCAATTGTTTCTGTTGGAATTGATCTACAAGATCTAATTATTCTTTCTTGCATGTTCTCTGGTGTAGTTGGTTGATCACGATATACATCATCTTTGAGTGTTCCCCACAAAAAAAAATCAAGAGGAGTTAGATCGGGGGAACGAGCTGGCCATAGTATGTGTCCATTACGTCCTATCCAGCGATTTGGAAATTTATTGTTCAGAAATTCTCTTACGGTACGTGAAGAATGAGCAGGACAGCCATCGTGTTGGTACCACATTACTCGACGAATTTCTAAAGGAATATCTTCTAAAAATATGGGCAATGTTTCTTCTAAAAACGTAAGGTATCTAGTTGCGTTTAATGTGCCAGGAATAAAAAAGGGTCCAATTATTTTATTATTCAAAATTCCGCACCAAACGTTGATAGTCCAGGGTCGTTGTTTATCCACTTGTCGTAACCATCGTGGATTCGCATTACTCCGCAATGCGAATAATTTCTTAAATTAACTTGACCATGATTTGTGAAGGAAGCCTCATCAGTAAATAATACGTTACTAAAAAATCGGCTATCATTTCTAATTTGCTTCAAACCTCACTCACAAAAATTTACGGGATTTTCAAAATCTCTTCCATGAAGTTCTTGGTGGAGCGATATGTGATATGGATGGAATTTGTGTAATCGAAATATTCGGATGATACTTGCTTGGCTAACGCCACTTTCTCTACTGAGTTGTCTAGTGCTGATGCAAGGATTTACATTTACTGCACCAAGAACATTGACTGCATTTGCTTCATTTGTTACACTTCTCACTTTCACAGGTCTTTTATTTTCTACACTGCCTAATTCACGGAACTTTTTAACTAAATTTGAATAGGTAGAACGAGATGGACATCGGCGATCAGGAAATCGGTCTTTGTAAAGACGAACAGCTTCTCGAAGACATTGACGACTTTCGTAATAAATGGAAATAAGATCGGTCTTGTGCTCATTTGAGTAACGCATCGTTAAACGGTGATCGATAAACTGATATACTCGTAATAATTCGGTGACCATAATTGACTCGGCATACATACAGTAGTTTGTTGATAATCTTGTTTGTGTACGCTTAGAGATCACCTTCCGTTAACGGAATACATGTTATGAGACCTAATGGCTGAAGAAATTAAATTTCCGTTGATCAAACAGAGTAGTCAAACTATATCTATTAATGAGTCCAAGGTCATTTGAAGGTCATAGTGTACCACATCATTGAACTCGTCTTGACATCAGCTACAACACTGTGAAGTTAAAAATATATGGTGCTATTTAAAAATTATCGATGACCTTCAAAAGACCTTGAAAACGACTACAATCGGAACATTTTTTTATATCGCCATATTTGCCCCCTTTAACAGTACAAATTTTCTCTCTAACATTTTCTTCTATCTCTAATCCTAACGGAGCTATTTAGGTGGCCTGTTTGTCGTGAATCACCCGGTATACATACGTACACAACTCCGCTAGGCGTTCCCGCCAATCATACTCCCCCACTATTTTCTTCCCAATAGTCCCCCACAAACTTCAGACATAGATACGTTCCTGCCGGAACTCGCGCATGCGCGAAAAAAAGCGCCCCATATCTCATCACTGAACCCTACCTGCGAGAGACATAAATCTCCGCCGTCCGAAGCGGCAAACACCGCCGGACATCCTCGACCCAAGTGTCACGCGGCACGGGACTCTCGTTTGCCCCAAGTGTCATACGGCACGGGGAATCCCAGTCGCTCAGGCAGCAAACACTGCGAGCACCCCGATCCTGGCTACCTGCACCTCGTCGTCGCGTCGTAAAACGATGTAAATCATTGTACACGCGCCTATACCGATCCGCCCTCGGTCCAGTGCCGGGACCGTTACCGACGACAAACGCGTTAGGTCATAAGCCGTTGTAAATATGCCTGTAGATATAAGCGCCGCTAGTTTCTAAGCCGTTTCGAACCGTAGGTATAAGCCGTTAGACAATAAGTTGCGAACACCGTTTCCTCGGCGCCGTTTACTCGCGTTCCGTCAAACTTGCGTTCCGTCAAACTCGCGTTCCGTCAAACTCGCGTTCCGTCAAACTCGCGCCGCCGTCTACATGCGATCGGATCGCGTTCCGTCATCTATTCGCGTTACGGTAGTATTCCGCAGATTCCCTTCCAAAACGGGCAATGTATCTTAGCGTTAGTAAGTAAGACACGACGAGGGCTTCGGGCCCGCAATAAATAGATTTTTGTCCAACTCCAAGTCTTGTTCATTCGTGGCTCAGAAAACCCTGACAGCCGACTGAGCCGGCACTCTCCCATCCGTCGAGTGTTACATCTTTATTGGGGGATCTAGCTCGATTTTACTTGAGAATACACTCTCATCGTTTACAAGGTGGTAAACATCAACTTTTCGGTTTTCGTAGCCTGATACTCCCCAGTCATAAAAGCGTAGCTAGAGGTATTTTCGTTTGTCACTGTCTTCGCCGTTTAGACGGAATGCAAATTTCAATTTTTATTTCTTTGCTCTGCTCTGTATTGGAACCTCCTTTTATAATGATAGCATTCCTTAATTTTATGCCCTGTTCTTCCACATTGGTGACATTTTCCAGCGAATGATGGTTTATTCTGTTTAAATCCATTTCCTCTTCTGTTATGTCCTCTGCAGTTTCCTCTTCTAAATCTAAAGAATTTTCAAAATTACTTGTTCTTGGATTCTCTATTTCTATTCTTTCTGCTTGCAGCACTTTTGCACTTGTATCAATCTTCCCACTCTTGATTTTTGTTTCGTGATCAAAAAGTCTTTTCTTTACTACATCTAAAGTAATTTTTGCTTCTGTCATCATAGTCTCAATAACAGTCGATACTGTGTCGTAAGCTTCTGGTAAACTAGACAGCAAAATTGAAATTATTTCATTTTCCCTCATAGACACGCCTGCAGCCGATAGATCAGTTATTAATTTGTCAAATACTTCGAAATGGTTCTTTAGTGAAGTATCACTCTTCATTTTTAGTCTGAGCAATCTTTTTCGAATCGAACGTACTCTGTAGCCGTACTCTGACTTTCATACACGGAATCCAAATGCAGTACTTCCTGATGTATCCTATTTAAGGTGCGTATCTGACAAATACTGCACTATTGTACATTTAGCAATTCGCTCAGCTTTGGACCATCCTTTAGTGATTGGATTCGGTGGTAGTTCATCAATAACCATCAGCACATCAAGCTCATATAGCAAATTCCGAATTCTATGTTTCCACGCATTATATTTCGTGCTACTAAATTGAGGTATATTTCTTTTGTCTTTGGATGTATCCATTGTCACTTATTTTTACTTTTTTAAAGTATTCTACACTTAGACACTAAACAATTAAAAGAAAAAAAAGAAAAACTACAATAAGTCAAATACACTTAATAAACACTAAATACACAGTTAATACACAATGTGTTCTGGGCCCATAACCTATTGGAAATGGGCATTTATAATAATAAATGACGCACGAGAATTATCATATACTGTTTCTTTTATTCAAAACGAGAAAAGAAGAAAACTCGGAAGACGTCTGCATGGTTCGTAAGCCAGAATTGAAGTGAAGTAAAAGGAGAAAGTCAAGGGCGTAAAACCTCCCCTATTGGGTCCACTCGAGGAAAACTGAATATAGAAAATGCCCATAGTTTTATTACTCAGGCCCTCTTGAGAAAGAAGACTGCAGGCCTTCGGTCTCTGACCTGAGGACCGTTAAAGCGAACAAAGACCCTGCCAGTATCCTTCGACACTCGGCTTATTTTTGCAGCCAGATATTCCAACAAATATACCTTCAAATTAGTGGGTTATCATATTATTTCAACGAAAAAATTATTTCATTTTTTTTCACAAAAATCGATTATTTGTAAAATTCTGAGGTGGTAGACTTTTACGAACAGATTTGAAATCAGTGTGACAGAATCTGGGAAACGATGTATAATCTGCCAAGAAAAAAATCTATCAGTTCATGGTATTGGAGAAAACACTATTTTCTTGAAATCCTGCAAGTTTAACACAGAGTTTCAAGGTTAAAAAACGTTCGTACCATAATCTCTCTATTTTTACAGTATGCTGCAATATTTCAGCTTTAACTTAACAAAAATCATCGCAAGATTCCGAATCTGTCCTTCATTTTTCCTCTAGACGCACAGTTTTTGAGAAATTTGAGTTTGAAAAAAAGACATATTTTCCAAATTTAAACAAATATTGTGATGTTATTATAAAAGATATTGAATTGTTCTTTGCAGCAAAAGATTCTGTAGACTTTCCCGAATACAGTGATATCCAATATTAATACATTATGATTGTCTAAACATATTTAAATAACATGTTTAATCAGACGTAATCGAGTAGATTTGTACCCGGGGATCCTGCAGATCAAAGCTTCGATCCTGTAGGATCAATGGTTCAGGAGTTATGGTTGCTTAAAGTTGAGCAATTTGCAGTGTTTTTTTTTACAGGTAAGGGCGCTGCCATATTGGTTTGTAGTGACGATCGCGCGCCGCTTACCGTGCAGAACCGCTAGATGGCAGCATGGGCACACAGTAATATCGCTAACATAGAGAAAATATCTCAGGAAATGTTTGTGAAGAAATATCGTGGAACATATTTACAAAAACCTAACCCAGACCTAACCCAGACCAGTTAAAACGCAACATCGTGGCCATGTCTTCCAAAATTCAAACAACAATCGCAATATCCGCTCTATGTTATCAGCATTATCGCGTGCCCGTGCCGCCATCTAGCGGTTCTGCTCGGTAAGCGGCGTGCGATCGTCACTACAAACCAATATAGCAGCGCGCTTACCTGTCAAAAAACACTGCAAATTGCTCATGTTTAAGCGACCATAACTTCTGAACCATTGATCCTGCAGGATCGAAACTTCGATCTGCAAGTTCCCCGGGTACCAATCTACTGGATTACATACCAAATACATAATAATTTATAAGAGGAAGGCACAAATTTTGAGTTCGGTAAACTAAAGAGGAACCGAAAGAAGTGTTATATTTGCCTTCCAGACATCATACATTACGAGATTATTTTGCAAAGTATGTAATCTCGGAGAAAATGATGAACTCTTCTGGTCCAAATGTTTTACTTTTTATAAAATTTCAGGATGCTTCGCCAACAATAGACAAATTGAATTTTATACTTGGGTCTGAAACCGAAGATGTATATCCGCCAAACAATTCACGAAATAGAAGTTCAAGAAATAATCTAATTTCCTGTGGATACTTTGCAGAAATACTATAAGGACTTTTCGGAGTTAACAATTATTTTCTTAGGTAGGGATTCCCCAGGAAGTACAAGGTTCCATGTCCCAGGAGCTTTACACCGCGCTCGATGGATGGCGAAAGCTTCATATCGTTTGAAAATATATTTATTTAAAGACCAATTCAGTCTAACTAAAGAAGAAAAAATTGGAATTCGTGATATATGCATTTTTCTTGTTACTGTTTATGTAAAGACGTGGTCCAATACGAGCTCCAATAGCAATGGAACTTACACTGCAAGGTTTAGAGTTTAAAAAGAACTGTATGGACATCGCTGTATTTATAAAAAAATAAGCTGCATATCAATAATAAATTTTGGTTATTATTACAGTTATTATTAAGTAAATAATGCTTCTATTTGTGTAAAATCATAATTAAAACATTGAATTTAAGACGTCTTGACTTCATTTCAACACTCACTTTTCAGAATTTTTGGGGTGTCCCAACTTATACGGCAAAAGATTTTTTTTGGCGCAAAAACTTGCCTTCAAAAAATTGGCTATAACTTTTTATCCGGTAACGCTATCTTCATATTTTCTACAGCGAAAATGTAGCAGGCAACTATACCTTTCCAACGGTCTAAATTTTTTTGCGTAATTCTCATCCTATGAAATTTTATAGCAAAAAAAATGTTTAAATAGTTAAAAGTTTGCACTATTTGTATATGGATTAAAAAATGCTAAAAACTAGATTATATACTTGAAGTGCACCTCCTAATACATATAAAACTGCCATTAAAATCCGTTTTATGATATTCCAAATTGGCATGGAACTAGAGCTAGTACCTTTACCCGAGTATATGAGATATCCGGGTAACCGAGTACCCATGAGACACTCGGGTAGAACAAAAATACCCGGGTACCCAAGTATCTCATGAGGTCTCAGAACTGGCTACTAGAATTATTACTACCCGAGCCGAATTTCGGTAATGATTCGGTCCTATCATTCTGTATTCTGTTCGGCCGAAGAACATACAATGCATACAATGCAAGCAACTATATCAATAACAGGGCGACCGTAAAATAACACGTACAGTAATTTCCCAAATGCTGCCCAGGGTCGTCTACGTAAACGCTGTCCAGCGCCTATCCACTCCACTACCGGCCAACGCCGAGCCGCTCCGCAGGGCGGCGATGATTGATGTCGGCTCGGGTATATCGATGTGAACATCACTACATTGACACCATTAATCGAATGTTCAAACTTCTTAATTTTCATTATTCTTTCATGGGACTTTCAGTAACGTATTTCTGGCATTTTTCTTATTAAACCAAGACCAAACACGATATAATTTCAATTGAATTAGTGGTGTAATCGACGAAGAAAGTTTCGGTCGCAAGGAAGGATAGCGTATGGGAAAGAAAGAGACGCGGACAGTCGCCGTCGGCGACACGCTTCGGCCACTCATTCTGTCCTTCTCTATGTTCGGCTCTCGATTGAAGTCTCGGCGCAGTAGACGCAGTCATATCAAAAATACGCGGCTCTCGATTGAGCCGAATTCTTGAATTGAAGTCTCGGCGCGGTCGGCGCGGTCGGCGCGGTAGACGCAGTCATAAAAAAATAGTGTCCCCATGTGAACACTGTCCGTGCAGAACACGGCTGTTGGATAGCATTTGAGAAATTACTGTATACTGTATATGACAAAATACAAAAATTGTTCGGCATAATCGGGCAATTATCGATATCTCTACCACTGATTGCGATGATTTTTTATTATGTTAAACAAATCAACATTTTGAACAAACAATTACAAAAATTTGTATTATTATGTATTATTTAAATTATTATTTAATATTATCCATTTTTTTTATTTTTTAAATAAATAATTTTTTATAATGCTTAGAATTTTAGTTGTATATTTACTATTTAAATACGTATTTATTATTTAAACAATTATTTAAATATATTTTTATACTGCACATATAATGTATACAAATTTGTTTATATACTAATTATTTAAATAGTTTTTAATTATCATTTATTGTTTAAACCACTTTTAAATAAATACATTTTTATAATTTATTTCTATATTCATTATTTGAATTATTATTCTAATAATAATTTATTGTTAAAATAATTGTTTGAATAAATAAATTTTTGAATGAAAGAATATAACAACAAATTATAAAAATTTAGTTATTTAAACAATTATTTTAACAATAAATTATTATCGAAATAATAATTCAAATAATGAATATAGAAACAAATTATACAAAATTTATTTATTTTAACAATAAATTATTATTGAAATAATAATACAAATAATGAATATAGAAACAACTTATAAAAATTTATTTATTTACACAATTATTTTAACAATAAATTATTATCGAAATAATAATTCAAATAATGAATATAGGAACAAATTATGAAAATTTATTTATTTTAACAATAAATTGTTATTTAAATAATAATTCTTATTAAATAATAATAAATTTATTTGTTTAAACATATATTTGTACAATAAATTATTATTGAAATAATAATTCAAATTATGAATATAGAAACAAATGATAAAAATTTGTTTATTTAAAAATTGTTTAAACTATAAATAACAATAAATAACTACTTAAATAATAAATATATAAGGCCGAACACAATACAGAATACAGAATGACAGAACCGAAATCCAAAACCGAAGAATAACAGTTATAGAATCGAAATAAACTAGATATAAGCCAGAACTGATATTCTATTTAGTGACAGTTATAACATCATTTCGGTTCTTCATAACTGTTTCGAGAACCGAAACCGATATCATAACAGTTTTCAATCCCTGGAACCGAGTACTATCTCATGAGATAACCAAGTACTCGGGTAGCCGACTATGTCATGAGATACCCGAGTAGCCAACTAGCTCATGAGATACTCGGGTAGCCGACTATCTCATGAGATACCCGGGTACTCGGGTAATTTTCGTTTACCTGAGTATCTCATGGCTTACCCGAGTACCCGGGTATCTCATAAATCACAGCTCTACATGGAACATGTTCAATTTTACTTTGAATTTTATGATTTTGTCTTTAGAACGCTGTAAGGTGAAATCCCCTAAGCCAGGACAGAATTTTCTCCTAC
>CM052250.1:13017281-13077120 GCA_028455795.1 Lasioglossum marginatum | reverse complement strand
CTCTAAGTACTTATGTTATATTAAGATGATTACAAAGACATCTGAATGGTTTCAAAATAGAATGTCTTTTCATTCAAGTGATAAAATTAAAAAGTATGTATTTTTGATGAAGGTTTGTGTGAAATCTATAGTTCCACTTAATATAATATTTTATTTATTTCACAAAATCAAAATGTTTTATTTTATAATTGTATGTTAATATTGTATACTGCTACCATTTTTCAAAATAACTTGAAAAACTCGGTCAGTCATACTTTTAATTAAGGTTTGTAATGTCGATAAATCTGTACTACCCCATGCTTGTCTTATACTATTTTTAAGTTCTGCAACAGTAGCAAATTGTTTTCCATTTGCGTACAGCTTGCGAGATAGTATTCCCCAAAGGTTCTCTATGGAGTTAAAGTCCAGAGATCGGGCGGGCCACTGCATTAATTGAATATTTTTCCTTTGAAACCATTCTTTGCTGACTCTTGAAGTGTGGACGACTGCATTATCTTGTTGGAATACGTAGTCATCCGAATCTTCCATGAACGGAATTAGAGCGTCTTCCAAAAAATCTGTGTATTTTTTAGAATTCATTTTCGTTGATATCCAACACATCGGGGTCTTTGCGGTAAAGCTAAATGCAGCCCAAGCCATTTCTCAAGATACTTCCACCACCAAAATTTCGACTCATGGCAATGTCATGTGATCTACTCAAATCGTGCCAATAGTACTCGAAACCATCTGGTCCGTCTAAATTAAACTTTTTCTCATCCGAAAAAATTAGTTTCTTCCATTCATTCCACGACATATAAGTTTTAGCAAAAACGAATCTTCCTTGATTATGACAATGCATTAAAGGCGGTTTTGAAGCCTTTTTAGTCCATGCGAAGCGCTTACTTTTCTTTAGAATTTGTTGGACACGTCTTTGAGATATTGGAAGATCGAAATCCGTTTTTATCTGCCGTGCTGTTGCATTTTGATTTGATGCAACACGTAAAATTAACGAAGTTTGCCTTCGACTCAACTTTTTATTCCCACCCTTCGGATGATTTATGCCGTATAAATCACCTAACTTAACAAAATTATTTATGACATGATGGGATTTATTTTTAAGGCAATTTGCTTGTTAAAAGGTCCTGCATCTTTATAAGCCTTTAACTTAATCTGCTCCTCCATATTTAATAATTTATCCCGTGGCATGTTAAGAAAAATCGATTTAACCTAAAAATATATCCTATTTTATAAAAATAAAAGTACATCAAATAAATAAGTATATTTTTATATACAGTACTCGGTACTCAGTTTTGTACACAGTACTCACACTGTTAAAGATAAAGGAATATATCAGCTGGAACTATGGTAATTTCGCTGAAATTCTCAATGAAATATCAAATATCACTGTAATAATCGAAGCTATACGCAACGATCTAGATACCAATCAAGAAATCAATTGTAATCGAAAAAGTAATTACATTTACTCGATAACAATGAAAAACTTGGTCGATAACGATCAAAAACAGGAAAATTTTTAAAGGAACTATGGAAATTTCTACCACAGTATAAAATTTGCCTAAACATCCGCAGTCTACTCATCACAGAATCATCTGAAATGAATAGTATTTTGGATTTGGGAGTTTTAAAGGGTTGTCAGTTTATAGGGAAAAATTGTTTGAACACATTGAACTTGAAAAATTGAGTTTTGCCCATAAAAAGCGGGCTCCTGGCCCACTGTGCGATGTGATTTATTGTCCGAATAAGTTGTCACTGACTCGGCAATCGGGGAACGGGCCTGACTCGAGTGTGAATGCGCGTGCGCGGACGCGTAGCTACGCAAGAATCCGCGGTACTGATTGGTAAACGTCGAGACGCTCCGAAACTGCACGCTTACGTGCACCGTTCGGTTCGCGTCGTCAGTCTCGCGCCGAGCGTCGTTGAGTGCGTGTTATCGTTGTCGACGGTGGTATTTATTCGTGTTTTCGGAGCAACGAATCCGAATATTTCCGCGAACTCGAAAGCCAACTAGCGGGTGTGCGTGACAGCCGGGAAACAAGTGACACTTCCGGTGAAAACCAATCGAAAGTGCATCGGCAATTAATTCGTTTGCATTCATCGACCACGATTATTCGAAGGTTAGCATCCTTCCAGTTTTTGCAGGATCGAACGTTTCCGAGTTGTGAGAAATCATTGTGCAATTCGACTCCGATTGCGGACACTATTTTTTCCTCTTCCGGTCATTTTCGCTATCGCGGTGCGAACTCTATTTTCTTCATATTCTAAAAAACTGGTCACCGATGAAATTTGTTATTGCTCGGCACGTTCAGCAGGTGATTTCTCGTGTTTCGTTTCTCAAGAAACAGAAAAATAACTATTGAAAAAGTATTTCTTCCTGATAAAACCCACCAAAATACTTTGAAATGTTCAATTGTTACGCATTATTGTCTGAAACAAAAATATGTATCAAAGTATTATTTCGCTTACTGTTACACGCTGCTTAAGCCATATGTCACTAGTCGCACGAGAAACGTAAGTTTATCGACATTAATAATCTTTATAATTATCAGACTGCGGATCTTTACGCAAAATACACATTTTCCACCTGAATTGCAACAACCTGGGATGAGATAGAAATTGAATTTCTTTCGTAACATGCTCGATGGGTTTAAAATAATGCAACAGTATCTTCAAACTCTTTAATACTAAACCTACTGAGCCTTAGAAGTAATCAGGACATGTTTTCTTAGAAAAATGACAAGATTGATTTTATTTAGACTTTGTGCGGCTTATATTGTAAAATAAAAAATCTGGAACCGGTCATTGTGACCGGCGGTGTGAAATGTTCAATTGTTACGCATTACTGTCTGAAACAAAAATATGTATCGAAGTGTTATTTCGGTCACTGTTACACGCTGATTAAGCCATATGTCATTAGTCGCACGAGAAACGTAAGTTTATCGACATTAATAATCTCTATAATTATTAGATTGCGGATCTTTATGCAAAATACACATTTTCCACCTGAATTGCAACAACCTGGCATGAAATAGAAATTGAATTTCTTTCTGAATGTGTTCGATAGGCTTAAAATAATGCAACAGTATCTTTAAACTCTAACACTAAACCTACCACGAGGGGTCAAATGACCCATTTTAGATTTTTTACTTGACAGTTATTGAAATCGTAAAGGTGTTTTCACATGGGAATTTATTGATTATATCTTTTTATTCCAGTATATATCATAGTACAACTCGCATAAAATATAAATAAATTTAATCTACGAGTGTACTAAACTCGTAGGTTTAGTGTTAATACTAAACCTACCGAGCCATAAAAGTAACTGGTACACGTTCCCTTATAAAAAATGACAAGATTGATTTTATTTAGACTTTGTTCGACTTTCATTGTAATACGTGCTCTACTAAAGATATCCATACAATCATTTCTTATGAAATTATTTTTATTATTTCAATAATAGTAAAATAAAAAATCTGCAACCGGTCATTGTGATCGGTGGTGGTAGGTTTAGTGTTAAATGTTTTTACTGTTTTGACCCTTTGCACTCGGAGCTATTTCAACTCGAAAATTAAACATTGCTTCCGACCTAGAATATTTCTATTCTTTATGATTTTTTAAATTTGGTGGATATAAAATTCGATATGATACCTCATACAATAGTTAAGAGTTTAGTAATATTGATTAGATACCAACATATATCTAGTAATGTAAAGAACATTTTAAATAATGGTACAGCAATTTTTAGTACTCATTTTTCTCATAAATACATAAAATCCGCAATCTAATTTCAGCGTTGTATTTCTGACATGTTTGTGTTAAAAATTCGCTGTTTGATACGTTTCGTAATTTTATTTGTGTTTTATAATTATAATAATAAATTATAATTTCTCTATTCTTTCCTTTTTAATTTATTCTGCTGTTATTGTTTTCACGTTAATGCTTCATTATACATACATATATGCTAACGTAATATTGTTGAACAAGACTGTTGTTATGAAATAATGTTTTACCATCTCGTTAACTGCGAAGTTTAGTCTTGTATTTTCACCGGTATTTGGTCTTGTCACCGTAATACAATGGCGTCGTCGAACTTTTTGTCAAACTATATCACGAGAAAATTGAAGGGAGCGCAGAAAAAGTGTTGATCGTGTTAAAAGGTAGTTTATACTGCTAGCGGGATTCTGAACGATGCTACTTCCTTCTATAGAGAGTTGTTAGTTTGAAATTCAACGCTTGGTTACTCAGACGAGTACGATTGACAATCAGCCGTGCAATTCCGTTCAATTCAGTCGACTGCTGCGACGAATTTCTCCGATAATTAAGCTCTTTGTTTGTTGAACTGCTCTGAATATTCCCGCCCTCGCAATTCGCCATGTACTTGTAACAATTTTTACTGAAAATTATTATAAGCGCGTACATGTACAATAGCGGACAAAAGTTTAAGACGACTATCTTTTCAGTCGATTATCGCATTTTATTAGAGATGAATAAGTCTCAATTGTTCTTAACATTTACACATACAGTGAGTCACGAAAGTATTCGAACGCTTTGAAATGAAAAGTTTCACGCTTAAAAAATATGAGTCATATTACGAATTACAAAACATTTTTATTTCTACAATAACGTATAAGTATCATGATTATACATGTTAAATTTAAAGTCTCTCTGGTAACATAAACAATACTTGTAAAACATTTCTTAGTGACATCGGCTAAATGAACGCAGTATACATAACAGTATACATTTTAAACAAATTACAGTGTTTTAATATTTTATCGGATCACCGTGAGCACTTATTACGGCTTGCAAACGTCGTTGCATGCTGTCAATCAAATTTTCAGTAGTATCTTTCTTTATACTGTTCTAAACATCCAAAATTTTGGTTTTTAATGCTTCTTTGGAATTTCTGCCCATAAGTGTTCTATGGGGTTGATGTCCGGACTTTGTGGGACGTTTCTAAAACGTGGGGTACATTGTATATGATCCATTGTTTAACGATATGTGCAGTATGTTTCGGATCATTGTCCTGTTGAAAATGAAAATTCTCTACTACCCCTAATTTTTCCGCACCTCGTTTCAAATTATCTTTTAATATTTGCAGATATTTATATTTATCTAATATTCCTTCGATAATAACAAGATTTCCAACACCGTTGGCTGCCATACACACCCATACCATTATCGATCCACTCATGCTTCACGGTTAGACGTAGGTTTTTTAAATCCATTTCTCTCTATTTGCTAATCTTCAAATTTTGTGGCATCCATCTGGTCCAAATATGTTAAATTTGCTTTCGTCAAACAATATGACGCGTTTCCAAAAATCCTTATCTCTATTGACATATTTGTTAGCGAAATTTAATCTCTTCTGCTTATTAACTTCGCTAATAAACGGCTTCTTTCGAGGAATACGACCATGTAAATCATTTTCATGAAGGATTCTTCGACAAAGTTCAGGGTGCACTTGTTTTTTAAAACTATTGGCGACCAGTGTTGCAAGTTTTGTACCAGAAATTGTAGGGTCTTTTTTTTATTTCACGTACAATTGTATTTTCTTCCATCTTCGTTAATTTCTTGGGCAGGCCAGAACGGATTTTATCCTGAAGGATTCCAGAGGTTTTTAACTTTTTCACTATCTAATAAACGGTAGTTACTTCTCCCTAATAATTGAGCTATTTCACCATAGCTTTTACCTTCATTATGCCATTTAATTATCAATTTCCTATCAGATGCTAGTTTCTGATTTTTTTGTGTTCATGATTAATATAACTTTTACAATCTTATTAATACTCGCAGTACTGAACGCGAAAAGTGGACAATGCCAACTGAGAAAGCCGACGTTTACAGTTTGTCACATTCAAGATTTGTTTTGTATTACAAGTTTCATCGTTCGAATACTTTTGTGGCGTTCATTTAGCCGATGTTAGTAAGAAATGTTTTATAAGTATTGTTTATATTATCAAAGACACTTTAAATTTAACATGTACATATAATCATGATACTTATTTTACTATAGGAAAAAATATATAAAAAAACCACGCTTATATTAAAATGCACTAAAAAAGAGAAAACAATTTTTATAGACATTAGTGACTATAAATAAAAGCGTGGAGTGCTGAACTATATTGACGTAATCTTCGTGGGTCCCTCACGCTTTTATTTATAGTCACTAATGTGTCTATAAAAATTATTTTCTCCTTTTTAGTGCATTGTAATATAAGCGTCGTTTTTAAATGGTTTCTTTTATATATTTTTTATTTTCTACTTTTTAGTCTTTATATATCTTGTAATAGATTTTAATTACCACTTCAACCAAGATCTTTCGTAAAAGGGAAAATATTGTGTCATGATTAGATAATTTATTATCCCGTTTTTATAGCCAAAATAAATAAATATCCTACTAAATTTGATGTAAGAAAGGAGATGCAAGACTTGTATGACATGATCTACTGAATTACTAGTGATCTATTATGCAAAAGAATGAGGGGATGACTCCGAGAGACGATGTCTCTCTTGATGTAGTCCGGAATGGGACTGAGCTCCTTCGGTGCGAAGTGGGTCAGTGGAGTGGGGATGAGTCGGAGTGGGTACGCCTAGTGGAGTAGGGAGCGCTGGCGCGCGGAGTTGGGATCGCTGAACGCGATGACTCATTACCGTGCCTCGCGCGGCGAGGTGACGGTTAATATTAAAATTTTTTTTCTCCTAAACGCAGTTTAAAAAAAAATTTTTTTTTTAATATTGCATTGTCATCATGTTTAAAGCTTCAAGTCTCTAGCTCATCGGGAAGTGGTTTAAAATTCGATTACAAGATTTGACGCATATAACAACAAGAACTCAGCAAGCTAATATAAGCGTGGTAATAAGCGTAGTAATAAAAGTATTTTATAATTCGTAATATGACTTATATTTTTTAAGCATGGAACTTTTCATTTCAGAGCGTTCGAATACTTTCGTGACTCACTGTATATTTGTACTCTATCTACGAACAACTAGACTCTTTCAAAACATAAACAGTGTTTGGTAGAATGCGCATGAAACTTTCAATGCTGTATTTGCTGCGGACATTAATTTAAGACTTATTTATGAAAAAGGTATGCATGTTAATATAAGTAACAATAATTTCTTTAATAGTTAATATTTTGTGGGGTAACTGTTATTTTTAATGACTGCAGCACATCTTTGTGGCATTGAATCAATTAGCTTTAGACATTGTTCTATTGAAATGTTGTTCCACTCTGTTTCAATTGCAGTGTAAAGGTCACTCAAATTTTTAGATTTATATTTGTATACGTTCCTTTTAACAATGTTCTACAAGTTCTCAATCGGATTGAGATCCGGTGATTGTGATGGCCATGGTAAAACAGTAATATTTTCTTCGATAAAGTACTGCTTCACGATTTTAGAGAGGGGGAGAGCGGGTGTCGAGAAAAAGAGACGGCGTTAACAAATTTATTGTCTCATTAGAATAATATACTTTTAATTTAATTATAGTTAATTAGTAATGCATAATTTGATTATGTGGATTACATTTTTCTTGTCAAACTTTGTAAAATAATTATCTCTATTCTTTACATACAATAAATATTAATATCATTACGCTACTTGCATGTAGTTGAAATGTTTTAATTCACACATATATAATTTATTTACATAATATATATGCATGCATGTTCGTAATAATATGTAGCGATTGTGGGATTCATCGTATGCATCGTCTGTATACATAGATTGTATACCTATATAGATATAGATATAGATATAATGTAGGTGTGTAGTTAGATCGTGTCGGCGTCTCAAAGACGCTACGCCGTTCGCCGCGCGGTGCGCCGTCTCTTTTTCTCGATGCCCGCTCTCCCTCTCGATACGTTCGTGTGTAGTCGGAAGGATTCGGGGTACCGAAGAGACATAGGCTGCCGGAGACTTTCGGGAACCCGAAGCGTATCATACTTTCGGGAGCCCGACTATTCCCGTCCAAGAATTCCCGACCCGTCCCGAACCCGAAATTTCGGGTTCTCGCACAAGCCTGACCCGGACACTATTTTTAATTTATGACTGCGTCTACCGCGCCGACCGCGCCGAGTGAGACTTCAATAGAGAGCCGAACATAGAGAAAGACAGAAGAGCAGTGGAGTGGATAGGCACTGAACAGTGATCGTGCCCACGAACCCGGACAGTAAAGAAGCGTTTACTGTATTGTCAATGATAATATTCAAGATTACTACATTCTGTACGTCGAACAAAATATTGTGTAACCAAATATCGCATGAGAAGGAAATGGAGACTATACCAGTACCGTTTCGGCAATTTTTGATCGGAAAAAGTATGAAACTGAAACCAGACCTGGGCAAATTTTATTTGAAATGAAAATACGAAATAACTACTTGAAATAATCGCAATTTGAAATAATATATTATTTCGATATTTCAAGTTTGCCGAAAGATATAATTCTGGAAATAATATGCAACAACTAAATAAATCCAGTAAATAAACTGGACCCAAATGTGCTTTCAGAATCACCTAAGTCTGATTGAAACTATTCCCAAATATTTAGTAACGATAATTAAGATTATTCATGGTATATTGTGCAGAAACTTTGAAACTTCATTAATCGATTGTAGTTTGATAAATTATTCTTTATATATAGCTTTCAATTTATTAATTGTAATTAAACAGAATATTGAGTAACAAATTCTCAAATGACGATTTTATTCTTAAACATGTATATTTGATTATTTTTAATATCGATTACATTTGTATACAAATTCAGAGAAGGCTAATGTTGTTTTTTTAGTGAGTATTGAATAAATTTACTTATCGAATGAATAATTTGCACATATTAGATTAGTAGTAGTAGTAATGATATTTGGTCCCCTTAAGGTTTCAAATCCATTTACCACTCTCTCCCTCTTCCACTCTCACTATCGCCTAATTTCAGCGGGACCTACTTTTTATTACGGTGGGTTCCGAACCAACTATTTGCCAACAATACGCAGCGCGTACCCAGGGGGTGTACCGAGCGGTTACCCATCCAAGCACTGCCTGCGCCCATCCCTGTTTAACTTCGGTGATCGTACGAGAACCGGTTTTTGCAGCGAGGCAATGGTCGTTGACACATATTAGATTAGTAGTGTTTTGATTAATGACCATAGTGTTGTTAATTCATTAAATCTTTGCACTCCTTTGTCGGGTGTGACTCGACATCAGAGAAAGAAAAATGTAAATAAAACGAGTTCTTATATGTATTTGGTTCTTCCTTTATTTATTTAATTGTCTTACTTTTTAGTTAAACACAAATATAAGTTCTACAAATATAAATTACTCCAAAGTATGAGATCTATATTTAATATAATTAGTAAACGAAATTGTTTAAAATAAGTAGCAGACGAGGAACTGTCCTTTGAAGTAAATTTCAAATAAAACACATCAAATAGTAGGAAATTGTTGGCAACAAAATTGAAAAATAATCCGGAGTGCAAATGGTTAATAACACTTTTAATTAAGTCACATTTAATGAAATTTGCAATTTAAGATTGCATATTTCATAAAATTTAATTGCATAAAGAGCCGTACAATAAATACAACATACAATTCGCGTTTCATTTGTATTCATAATATAATATCACTATTTAAATAGTATTATTTAATTAAGTTTAATTTATTCGTATAAATATTATATTAATATTTCGCCAATATTATCAGTTTTTTAATTGTGACAAACGAAAGAAGTATGAATGTCAGATACGGAAATTGTTTAAAATAATGTAAAAGTATTATCGGTTAGAGATTTGTAACAGTATTTTACATGTGAAATAAATTGAAAAATTACGTATACGTTAAATTCGAAGTTTAATCCATCAACGAGGGAAATGAAAACAATAATACAGAAATTGTTATTTAAATAGGTATTTTGCAGTCTGTATTGACACGGACACAATTCGATTAAATGCAAAATTCATTTCCAAAATAGATTATTTTGCAGCAAAACCTTTGGCTGATTGATTGCCTATCTATCTCTTTCTCGCTGTATTCGTAATTAAACGGCGAATATAATAAATTAATAAAACGCATAATTGTGTTATTATTAACCCGTTGCCGTGTCATTTTCTTTACACTTACAATGATTAAAACGTCTTTATCCCCAAAATGTCGTAGTATAAGTCGTAGTATAAATATCGTAATATAAAATATTTAGTCTTAATCAGAGTTGTGTTGAATTACAATTGAATTACTTCACGAATTATAATGGCGAAGTAATTCAATTACATTGTATTCGATTATTTCGTAGTTTGAAATTCAGTCGCTCCATTCAATTCAATTATAATGTAATTTGTAATTCTGGTCTCTTGTTCGATTAAATTGCAATGTAATTCGACTTTACAATTGAAACACAATTACAAAGTACAGTGTAATTATGAATTATACATAAGAAGATAAGAGGTGGAAAAAGAAAAAGATTAGTATATCAGTAATGAACATGGTAAATGTTGAGAACAATTTAAAATTGCAAAACTGCTTTGTGAGTAACAATTGATCGAACCTGTAGCGCCGATATCATTAAATTGTTTATTTGCACTATCTACGATCGACATATTTAAACATGTATTTTATTTAATTCGCAATTAAATGAAGTGAAAGGTCTGAATTATGTAATGCAATTACAATGCAATTCAAATATGTACTGTGTATACAAAATACAATGTAATTAAATTACGTAATTCATTTACAATGTATTTAAATTAGCGAATCACTACTCTGGTCTTAATAATTATGGCAGCTTTTAGCAAGAACTTTAGTAGTCGACTAAACCGTTCAGTGGAATAGAATTCTGATTAATTCCAGCCTCCATAAATCAGCTCACACAACTTCTATGCATGAGCATGTACAGTTTAGCAATTGTGTCCGAAAAGTCAGCTGATTAGGAATTTAATGCACGCGCATGTAATATTAAATTCTGCATTGCAGATTAGATTAGAGATTCGTGGCTCCCGCATGCACAATGTAGACATAATTATTTATGTAGTGAAATACTGTTTGAACTATTCAACTATCCCTAACTATTCAATAAGACAGGAGGTACATGCTCTAAGACAATACCCTGAGAAAATGAGATAACTAATGGGCGTAATTACTCGCTGCAGTTGTGATTGTGAATGTGTTCAGACCGGGAAATTCGCTTAAACGCGATGTATGTAATCCTTGTGTTGTCTGTATAGTATACACATATGTCGGAGGTATCGAGTAATCTGATAAGCTGATAAATTAGTATGGCGAATATAGATATATTTCTCAATACGTCATAATTGTTTTTCTGTAACTAGTATATTGATCAATTAAATGTTTCTTGAGAACGGAATGTTTTTTAAGTATTGTAAATACTTTGTACAAACTTGCAATCTTATCTTGATCATTTCTCTTCAACAAAATTTCCTTCTATTGAAGATGTCAATCGTTATCGCTTTCTAGTGCATTAACATGTTTTATTTAAACGAAAATTAAAAAAAAACTTCTCACATCCTCGACATATTAACCCTTTGCACTCCGAATTATTTTTCAATTTTGTTGCCAACAACTCCCAACTATTTTAAATGTTTCATTAGAAATTTACTTCAAAGGACAGTTCCTTGACTGCTATTTGTTTTAAATAATTTTGTTCACTAATTATATTAAATGTAGCTCTCAAAATTTGTTGTAATTTATATTTGTGGAACTGCTATTTGTTTTTAATTAAAAAATATGACAATTAAACAAATAAAGAAACACTCGACGAAGGAGTGCAAAGGGTTAAAGTATTGTTCAGATTATAGTTCTTGCAACTTAAACATCTGATCAATTTTTGTATAATATGCAATGTTTAGTTATGCTTTGCTTTCTATTTAGATATGTAGGTAATTAAAATTTCATGAATTTGATCCAAATATCTACAATATTCTACAAGAAATAATATAATAATGTCTGATAAATAGACTGCGGATGTTTATGCAATTTTCAATTTTTGTAGATGAATTTTAAGACAGTGGAATAACAGAATCTTATTTTCCGTGGTAGAAGCCTTTTAGGAAATTTTCAAAAACCACAATTGCATAATGATTCGCAGTCTATTGATAAACTATTCTGTAGGAATAAAAGTATAAAGCTGACTGTGCTATACCTTCTGACTTATTAATGTATTATTAACTATCGACTGTAGCAAAGTAACAAAATTATAAAAAAAGTACATTAATTTTGTCTTTGATTTAATAGAATCTCTACCATTTACATTATACGAATCGAAAAAGGGGGGAGGATACTCCTATCTACATATTTTCTCAGCAGAACTAATCAAGTATCAATTACTCATCACTAATCGTCACACCCACCAAAATGTATCAACTCGGAAACATGTACCACCAGATTACCAGACGCTACTCTTGGTTTCATCATTAAATTCCACGTATTATTATATTTTACATGCATTTCAAGAACGGATATCAATTAAAATACAAAGAATTTTTTAAATATTTTTGACGACTCATTTTTATAAATAACCTGTCAATTTTTATACATATATGCACAAACAATTAATTTAGTAGTAATATTATAAATCGTGACACATAAGTCGTATACTACTGGAAAAATTATTAGAATCATTCTACTTTTCGAAAAGGCGATGCTTCCTGGTTAAATATTTTCAATTTAGCAAGCTTAATAATTACAATAAACTAATAAATTAAATTAAAAATAAATTAAAAGTAATTAATTATTTTGATATTTTAATAAGAAAACACAGCATAATTGACAGAATTACGGAATGTCCCAATTTTAGTTGACATTTCATAATTTAATATATGCATATAAATTAATATGATAAGTGTATTTCATGTTCGTTTATATTTACATAATTTTTGTATTTGCATCTCTTATATATGTATACAAGTAGTAGATTTAAATGTTCCTCGAGCATTTTTCTTTTTCCAATTTATAAACCGACACGTAATGCGTAACATTTTTGTTTGAACGATGTTTGTTATAAAATCCTATAGGAATTTTATACCAAATATTTCAATCGCCAAACTTCTTCAACGTTTTTGCAAAAAAATTATAATAACTAGACTGCAGATCATTATGCATTAATGGTTCCTAAAAATTTTCAAAAAATGCTGGAGTATCAAATTCGACAGAATTTAGTAGAATGTTTATTTATTTTGGACCTACAAATGTAATTACCAATGAAAATAGGATTCTATTTAGTACCACCGTCTTAAAGATTGTCTACAAAAATTGAAAATTGCATAAACATTCGCAGTCTAATAATAACTTAGCGCGTCTATATTCACTATGGAAGCGGTATATGTACAAGATTAACTGCTAATTTATTTGAAAAAAGACGAAGTTTCCATTAATCAAAAATCGGAATGATCATGCGAGTGTTACATCGTGAAAATCATTTTTTACAAACAATATGATAGAAAAAAATCTCACAATATCATATTTCAGGAAGTCTCAGAGTCATCGACAGGTTTTTCTAGGAACAYACATGAATAAATTAGACGACGGATTCAAACGACTATAGAGTATAGACACACGCTATTGATTGCTAGCGATGGTAATGTGTATTGAAGTGCCACGTGTAGCTTGAGGAAATATTTATTCTTCCGACATTCCTTGATCGAAATATTACGCTTTAACAGTGGTTTTTCTTTTCAACTTCTTTTCAAAATTCTTTTACTTTTAGTAGTAAGAAGATAGAAAAATGTATGCAGAAGAAATGTTAAGTTATAAATGCAGTTATCTCGCTGAATGTTTATCTATTATTTAAGTAGGGTCTCAAATGTAACTTATTTTGTTTCGTAGAAGCTTGTTTAATATATTAATCGACCACTTCAATCATTCCCTATGGAAAAATATTAATCTATTTATCAGAGTTGTGCTAATTTAAATACATTGTATTTTATATACACAGTATTTGAATTACATTGTAATTGCATTACCTAATTCGAACCTTTCGCTTCATTTAATTTCTAATTACGCCAAACATGAGTGTAATCGAAATACAATGTCATTGAAATATAGTATAATGCAAATTACTCAATGTGTAGATTACTCGCTTAATGTGAAAAATATCTGCCATTTTTATCCGTGTTTCTTTCGTTTCGCATTCACAAATAACTGAATTTTATGTTTATGTTTATGAGGATGTTTTGTTATGCGACGATGACCAACCTTCGAAAATGCTGCAATCTCAGTGACATTGACTTAGTGAATTGATGTTTGAACAATGAGTGTTCATTAAAATTATTTTAAAACTTGCTGGCAATTGCCATCAGTGAATATGATCGCATAATATAATATAACTCTTGTTTTAGGTCGATCCTATTAAATAGTGTTACTACTTTTCTGTAGTTATTTTCTCCTATGTCTTTCGAGGATTTATATTTCTTTCCTGAAACAAACGTAATAAACAAGTTTAATTTTGATCACACAATATGCATTTATAAATAATATCATATTCATTATTGCTGCTAATCTTTTTCTTTTTCCACCTCTTATTCTTCTTGTGTATAATTCATAATTACACTGTACTTTGTAATTGTGTTTCAATTGTAAAGTCGAATTACATTGCAATTTAATTGAATAAAGTGACTGAATTTTGAATTATGAAATAATTGAATACAATGTAATTATAATTACTTTGTAATTACTTTGTAATTATAATTCGTGAAGTAATTCAATTGTAATTCAACACAACTCTGCTATTTATAAATGCAAAATTGACCTTTACGTGTCCTTTAGGCGTTCACTTACAAAATAGACAAATTACATTAAATTATCCCCACCGGTGCAACGTTTGTTTGGAAGGTTTTAAGGGTAATAAACAATTCAGAAAAACGAAAGCATCAATACTATCAATAGATTAAAATACCATCAACAAAAATTCCGATAGCGTTTTAATGTCCCTTAATAACAGTAATTTTCTTAACATCTTTTTGATTGACCATTTGAATAATTACCTTTAATTGGTCATTTACCGTCATATGGCTGCTTCCATCAAATCATTAAATAATTTATAATTAGACACCGGATCTTTATGCAAAATAACATTTTTTTACCTGATTTGCAACAAACTGGAGTGAAATGGACATTTATTTTCTTCCTTAATATGTTTAATAGGGGAGGGGAGGGGCAATAATGTAATAGTATTTTTAAATTCTAAAGTTTTTACTGTTTTAAATTACCTACTCATTTTTGTCATAAATGCATAAAATCCGCTGCCTATTTATTATTTTTGCTGACCAATGCAGAAGAACAAATACTTAAGCTTGGTACTGTACACATTAAGTATACCACCTCAATGTATATGATGTTTGATAAAGAATTAAGTGCTCTCTCAATGTGGTTTTTAAATGTTTAAATAAATTTATAAATATCGAAGAAGCTGAAATTAGTTTGTATCAACCCCATACCAAGAAAAACATCCCCATACCATTATGGATCCCCCTCCATGTTTGACGGTAGGCACCATATACTGCTTCTTGAGAGCTTCATTCGGTTTTCTCCACACGCGTGTTCTCTTTCTTTTATTTAATAACTCAAATTTGCTCTCGTCATTCCATATAATTTTTTTCCAAAATGATAATGGCTTATTCACATATTTTTTTGCAAAAGCTAAATGTTTCTTTTTATGCACTTTACTAATGTGTGGGAACCATAATGGTATGGAGATGTTTTTCTTGGTATGGGGTTGGAAATTTAGCACCCATCCATGGCGTCATGAATGCAGATGAGTTTATGGACATTTTAAATGAAAATATGGAAGAGTCAATCCTAAAAATGGATCTCGATGAGGGATGGATGCTACAACAGGATAATGATCCTAAGCATACGACGAAGAAAACGAAAAAATTTTTACACGATTGTGGGATAGATGTTCTCGATTGGCCTCCACAAAGTGCAGATCTTAATCCTGTAGGAAAATGGAGCTTATTAGATTCGGAAATACCAGAAAAACGTCATAATAAAACATTTTTAAATGAATTGCAATTAATATTTCAACAAATTGATCGAAGTTACTCCCAAAAACTTGTGGAAAACATCCTACGACGATTAGAAGCAGTAATTAAAGCAAGAGGTTACAATACCAAACACTAATTGCTTATTTTCTAAATATTTATAAAGTGTCCACTTAATTTTGACCACCAAAAATTGTATACAATTTTGATTAATGATAATATATTCTATTATATTAATTGTTATTATTGATATTGTTGTTTATTTCATTAAAGTACATTTTGTTAACTTAAATGTTCCATACAATTCTGGTTTATTAAAATTATGTTTTAAATTGCATTGATGTTCTGTTGATTATTCCACTTAATTTTGTCCACGACTGTATGTATTTATTTATTTCGGCCTCGCGACCAAGAAATTGGACTTGGTTTACAATTCTTTTCTCTATGTCACTCATCCCTCTATCTATATGTATCCATCCATCCATTCTTCCACCTATCCATCCATATCCCATACCATATCCTATGCCTATGTCCAACAACCAAAAAACGTTTCGATTCTCACTATGCGATTCTTATAGAGTTTTTCGCGCTGATTCCGAATCTGTCCTTAATTTTTCTCCTAGACGCACAGTTTTTGAGAAATTTGAGTTTGAAAATAAGACATATTTTTCGACTTTGAACAAATATTGTGATGTTATTATAAAAGATATTGTATTGTTCTTTATAGCAAAAGATTCTCTAGAATCCCGATATAATAGAATTTAGATTTAGATTTAGATAATAGAATTTTCCCGAATCCAGTGATGTGCAATACTAATACATTATGATTGTTTAAACATGTTTAAACGGAGAGGCACCACTTTTGCACCGATTTTTAAGGATATTTTTCAATTTATATAAAAAAATAAGGGTCCAGCGGAAAATCGAACTGTACTACGCGATAGAGCAGACTTTTATCTTGTGAAACCACCCTTTAAAATTACCAACGTCGACGTTTTCTTCGAACCAGAAAGCAAAATATCTCCGCCCGACATGAGTTGCCGCCAGTGACGCTCACCACTATAACAGGCATTCGCTGCGCCGCGCCGTATCCCGTCGAACGACCGCGTTAGTGGCAGGGCACCACTGGCGGCGACTCGTGTCGGGCGATGATATTTTGCTTTCTGGTTCGGTAAAAACGTTGACGTTCGAAACTTGAAAGGGTTGTTTCTCAAGATAAAAGTCTGCTCTATCGCGTAGTACAGTTCGATTTTCCGCTGGACCCTTATTTTTTCAGATAAATTAAAAAATATCATCAAAAAACTTTGTCTTTAATGATAGTTTAAACATGTTTAAACAATGTATTAGTATTGCACATCACTGGATTCGGGAAAGTCTAGAGAATCTTTTGCTGTAAAGAACAATACAATATCTTTTATAATAAAATCACAATATTTGTCAAAGTCGAAAAATATGTCTTATTTTCAAACTCAAATTTCTCAAAAACTGTGCTTCAAGGAGAAAAATTAATGACAGATTCGGAATCAGCGCGAAAAACTCTATAAGAATCGCATAGTGAGAATCGTACTGTCAAAAAAAAGTTGAAATTTATTGGACCGTGTAATCGATGTTAGCCTATCCTAATGTCTTACAATTAAAGGGAATAAATATTGGAGAAAGGAGGAAGAGAGAATGTACATGATATGCGAGAGAAGTGAAGGTGTAGAAAGAATAAATATAAGTATACATAGAAAAGATAGTATAAGATATAAGAGTGGGGGAAATAGTAGACTGGCTCAGGAGTATCGAGAAAAGAAGAAAAGAATGTAATGTAATTATAATTCGTGGAGTAATTCAATTGTAATTCAACACAACTCTGCTTGGTGACAATATAATAGCCACGGTTCGTTTCAAAATTCACGTGTTCGCATCGCGATCGTGAAATTGACCCGCGTCGTGGTCGGTTTCGAGTTAACGGAAGTAAACGAGCTTGACAAAGGGAGTTCGGTCGTAAATCAGTGGATCCGTGAATGCAACCGTATTAAGGGAATAATATTTCGTAGATCTGGAAGGGAGCCGGTATCCGCGCGAGTGTCGAGAGAACGAACGCGTCGTTGGTCGTTATGGGTACCAAGTACTGTGGCCCGCGGGTGTAGTGTTCCGAACCCGCGTAATCAAGAGGAAGGCAGAGTGAAAGGAGAATAGGGATAGCTGACTGAAGGAGAGAAAGAGAGAGAGAGAGAGAGAGGGCGCAAAGGAGAGGGGAGTACGAGTACACGAACGCTTTTTCAGCCACGGCAAGAAAGAGGAACGGGCGAAGGGAACCTGACCAGAAAGGAAGAAAGAGAACAACCGTGGGCAACCATAGCCGGTAAGACTTCGAAAGGCTACTTCCACAGTGGCCGCAAGTGAGAAAGAAGTTGAAGAGCGAGGCAGATAGGAAGAATAATGCGGTCTCGGTACTTCCGTCTTGATCAACAGGACGTTCGGGTCTACTCGTAGTAAGTAGAGAAAACTTGGATTTCCTTAGTATACGTTTATCCTTCACAAAGTTTTCCAACTGCAGTGGAGCCTCAATAACTCGAACTTGAGGGGAAAGGAAAAAATCTTCGAGTTATGTAGAGGTTTGACGGAAGATTCGAAAAACGAAAATACGACTCATAAAGGCTTTTATATCACAGTTAATTTTGCGACTTGTGAATGTGTAAGAACAATTGTTTATTGCATAGCTTTAATCAAATGTACAACTTATGTACTGCGTATATAAAAATAATTATAAGACACATTTCACGCTCGAAATGTTACTCTTTATTATTGAAATACCCGTGACACTTTACTTTGTGCTAGCCTTTTTAGTGGATTGCAAATCAATAGTGTTTTGCAGAGAAAACATTTTCACCAATATTTTCAGACCTTTCAATGAAATTTCGTAATGCATACACTGCTGGTTCGGTTACAAGAGATTCTTCACCACCTTGATCATCAACTATATCTTCATCTAATTTATCTTGCATGATAGATTCAACCATATTCTGAATCGTTTAATGAACCGTAGGTGTAACTTCGTCAGATTCCACAATAGCATCAAATCTTACGTTATAATGTGATGAAACTTGATTCCAAAAAAACATCGGCTACCATATTGTTGCTTGTAGCAAGTTCTATTTCTTCAATATTTTCGTCTCCTTGGAAGTTAAACTCACATGTTTTGAAGCAATTGTTAATTATTTGTTTTGTTACGTTTCTCCATATGACGTTACATGACGTCGGTCTATCTTTGGATAGAGGTGATTTTCCTTTCTTCCATATTCGATATAATATTTCTTACGATTTCCTTCCTGTACAGACTTTGAAGTTTTTAGTGATTCCTTGATCCAAAAGGTGCATTTTTGAAGTGGTAGGTGGTAGAAATTGTACTTTTACTGTCTTAAGTGAGGGTGTAATATTAAGTATGTGCTGTATAATTGAAGACTGCAATCAAAAAAGGCTGTAAGTGCCATTCTTTTTAAAGGATGTAAAAAGTTCCAACGCAAATGCAATGAAATAAGGCTGAAAGTTCCTTGACGATTGGTTACAAGTTTTGAGTTGGCTACAAGATTGTTACCAGACGATCTTAAAAGTTTTATATGGATTTTCCTCGGAATTTTCATTTTGGCACTTACAGCCTTTTTTAATTCCAGCCTTCGATTGTCTACGAATAAGAGAATTTTACGTTTTTCTTCTGTCATTTTTTTGTTGATCTGTGCCAGGCAATATGAAAATAATTCGGAAGTGATCTATGCCTTTTTATGTGCAACATAGTCCAATGGAAACGATTAACAACCCGCAAAGCATCGTGGTTTTTGTAGCAACACAAAAATTGTGGCAACACAATTTTTCAAATATTTTTAATAACCTGACAAAAAAATGTTTCGAACAAAAGTTGATCAGTATTCACTTTTCTACAAATGTCAATATAAAAAATTTAAAGGAAATTTGTTTTTATAAAAAATGAAGATCACTTCAATTTTTTAAATATATATCTTTTACTTCATAATATTCCAATTGGTATCGATATGAATTCAACGATCTACATATAATAACATAACATTAAAGCTTAAAATAACGTTACGATAGGTTTGGCCACAAAAAGCAGGCTCCTGGCCCGCTGTGCATTGTTAGCTCTAAAGTTGTTATGGTCCAGAGATTTGAAAAACACATCAGCTTTCTCTTTTAATATTTGTTCTCCTATAGCAACATTTTTTCTGCACATTGTTTAACCCACTGTAGCAAACAATTTTCAACATCAGAAAATTCGCCACATCCTGTTCTCTTGCTACCTAAACTAGCTCCCAAGATCTTCTTCTGCATGATCTCTTTTTCATTTTTTAAAATTGCTGATAGAATGCTAACGGAATCTCAAATTCATTCGCAATATTCTTTTTCATTCTCGATCCAGTTTTCACTGCTTCAGTTACTTTTATTCGATCAGCCAATGTTAATATTCTCGATTTGCGTTGAGAACTTGTCTTGTTATATTTGGAGAAAAGAATGAGGAACGACAAAACTGTCTTTCAACTCATTCATACAATGTTTCATAGCCAACTGCTTTTGTGATCAAGACGCATGCACTGTATAAAGAAATAAACAATTGACGATTGAAAAACCGCTGATCCTCTTTATGGTTCGCATGGTGTGTCCCCACAATGAGGGAATCGATTATCAATCGATACGATCGAGCGAACCTAACCTATAAGATGTTGCACATGACACACGAAGTTGCGTCCAGTCACGGTATTATTATCATATTTTTATAGTCTTGTTTTGTTTAACCAAAATATACCGAGTGATTCACGAGAAACAGAATAGCTCCGTTAGCCTTGAAGATAGAAGATAATGTGATATAAAAATATGTTCTGATTGTTGTCGTTTTTAAGGTCTTTTGAAGGTCATCGATGATTTTTAAATGGCACCATATGTTTTTAACTTCATAGTGTTATAGCTGATGTCGAGACGAGTTCAATGATGTGCTACATTATGACCTATAATCATTTTATTTGAATTAAATCAAATGTTCGAAATTACGATCTTGGGCAGTAACAGAATCATTTGAAATTTAATAACGTTTTGCAAGGCAATCAAGAAAAGAAACTTCATTCATAGTAAAGTTTAACCCTTTGCACTCGGAACATTTTAACTGGAAAATTAAACATTTCTTCCAATCTAGAATATTTCCATTCCCTATGATTTTTGAAATTTTATGCATATGAAATTGGTATAATACCTCATACAATACCTAAATGTCTAGTAATTGATTAGATATCGATATATTTAATAATGTAAACAATATTTTGAATAATGATATCGCAATTTTTAGTGGTGCCTGAGAGGGGACAACCGAGTGCAAAGGGTTAGGGATAGTATTAAAAATTTTATCAAAATATTTTAGAATAGAATTTTCATAGAAAAGTTTAATATTATTGAAGATAATATTAAAAATTTTATCAAAATAATTCAAAATAGGATTTTCATAAGAAAGTTTTATATTATTGGGGATAATATCAGTTTCATTAAAATATTTAAAAATAGTATTTTCATGGAAAAGTTTAATATTATTGAGAGGATAATATTAAAAATTTCATTAAAATATTTTAATATAGCATTTTCAGAGAAGAGTTTAATATTATTGAGGAGTATATTAAAAATTTTATCAAAATAATTTAAAATAGGAAGGAAAGTTCCTAAGAAAGTTTAATATTATTGGCGATAATATTAAAATATTTTATTAAAATATCCAGAGAAATTAGTGGGCTTTTTTAAAATAATTATCAGAATATATACGGGGAGTCCCAGCATTAATGGTACAATCGTGAAGGAAGTGAGAGGAATTCTACATGAGAAAATACGTCAAGAATATGGAATAAATTCTTTTTAAATAAAAAATCGAGTTTCAAAATGCTGTGAACACGCGTGTTATCGAATAGGAATCATCTGACGTGTCTGTTCACGACCTACCGGTTCTACTTCTTACAAATGCTAGAAACGCGAACTTGACGGATTTTCAAATGCACATTTTGACGACAACAAAGCCTCGATCGAAAAATTTTACTGCGTATTTTCGACTTATTTTCTTCAGTAAAATCACCCCGTCCACTGTTCCACCGTCAATACTGGGACACTTTGTATATTTATGCTGTATAACTTGTATATAATATCTTTTTGTACTGGTTTTGCGTCGCATAAACTGTTATTACTATTTAACCCCGTGCCGTATCATTTTCTTTACAGTTACAGCGATCGATTACGAAAACGTTTTCGTCTCCAAAAATATCGTACAAGAAAAAAGAAAATTTATATTTTTTGTGTGGCTACAATTATTCTAATGCTTAAACAATGATTACAAACGAATCAAATTTGATTTCATTAAAAAAGAAATGCATAACATTCATATTTGTTAGACTTTGTTTAAAATCTTCATGGCGAGTTTGACTCGTTAAGATGCGGCAAGGGGTTAACCTTTTAACTGGGGACGATGAGTTAATCCGTCATTTAAGTTTGCTATTACTGACCAAAAATTGTTAATTTCCTTCTTAATTCACCGAATATCTCGTCCATTTCAATGTCTCGCAGTATCTGTATATTGGTATAAACTATATATATTATATTCGCATTGATTAAAATACAATTTTTCATTATCTCAATTTGACTCGTTTTTCGTAACTAGACGGCGGATTTTTATGCAAAATAAAAATTTTCCACCTGAATGGCAACAATCTGGAGTGAAATAGAAATCTATTTTCCTTCGTAGTTTGTTTAATAGGTTGAAAATAATATAACAGTATTTCTAAATTCTTCTAATAATTTTACTCTTTCAAATTGCACCCTCTCATTTTTGTCATAAATGCATAAAAAATGCGATCATAACATCCTGGAAACAATTCACGATTGAAAAGTCGTTTAGTTAAAAGATTAAGCATGCTACGTACTTTTAACCAAGTTACTCGTTTAGAAAAAGGGTTAATCTTTTCGGTTGTTGCTATATATAGGTTATTTAATAAGAATGGTTATTATAACAATATATAAACAATGAACAAATACTCTGAATAATATAAACTGATACAATGTGATGCTGATATAATAAACTTTTATACTCTTTAAGCTTTTATACTCTTTATACTCTTTATGCTCTTTACACCTTGATCATCTCCGCACACAGTACCAAACCAGAAGAGGGCGATCCCGCGCTCTGCTCGCTTTTTTTATACATCGCACACTCATACTAACCCACATCGCATATTCATACCAATCTATACCGCACACTCGTACCAACCCAGACTGCACACTCGTACCAACCCATATCGCTCATTCATACCAACTGCTTCACCATAATTATTCTCAACATCGGTAAACATTCTAAAAATCGCGTCTTTCGATGATAGCCAACTAGTTATGACACCTTAGCAACAATGTTAATATTCAGGTATTTATAACTGAAGGGAGTAGACTCCTTTTTCCAGGATTGCAAGGGTGCAGGATTCGCTTTCTAATTTCTCGATAATGCAAAAATAGGGCTCTTCAGTAGTTAAAAGCGTTAGATGAAAGATCAATCTAGACCGCAGTCGCTCTCAAAAGTCCTACTTTTTCGTTTATGAGGCGTAATTTGCATTATTCGGCAGCATGTAGCTATGAAAATATGAGGGCCTAGATCGATCTTTTATTTAGCGTTTTTGACTACTGAAAACCCCCATTTTTTATTATCACGTTTTACTTGAATCATTTTCTTGTCTGTCTTGTTTGTTTGTTTGTCTGTTCGGTACAAATTTTGCAAATGATTTTAAACTAACTTCCCGATGAGCTAGAGACTTGAAACCTGAAACATAGCTCAGAACTGGATAAGAATGCAATATTAACTTGGTTTCTCGTCTGTCTCGTCTAATAACGAGTTATTAACGAAAAACGAGAACTAATCAATGCGCGTCCTATCCTCTGATTAGTCCATGTTACCGTCACACCTCGCCGCGCGACTCTCGGTAGTACGTCATCGCGTTCAGCGATTCCCATTCTGCGCAACAGCGCTCCCTACTCCACTATGCGTTCCCACTCCGGCTCATCCCCACTCCACGTTTTAAATCACGTATTTAAATAAATTAAATGTAGTGGCGATGAATAAACCGATGAATTTTGTGTCAAAATCAAAGAACTTTCGATAGAATTGAGTAGACTGCGGATCTTTATGCATTTATGAAGAATTTCGTTGGGTAAAATATAAACCAGTAAAAGATTTAAAAAATTCAAGAATGTTCTAATGTTGCTTTTAATGTAACAAAGTCGTTAAGGGATGAAATCAATTTTTATGTTATTCCTGCTTTCCACAATCAATGCAAAACATTTTTATTTTGCATAAAGATCCGCAGTCTAGAAATGAGATAGAGCGATGATTTTTTTTTTAATTAAAGCTGAAATATTGCAGAATATAGGAAAAATTGAGAAAAATTGGAAAATGGGAAAAATTAACTTTAAAAATCTGTGTTAAACTTGCAGGATTTTAAGAAAATTGTGGTTTATCCAATACCACGTACGCTGATTTCAAATCTGTCTACCACCTAAATTTGTCTACCACCTCCAGATTTTATAAAAAATCGATTTTTTTGAAAAAGACTAATTACACCATATTTTTCGTTGAAATTATTTGATGAACCACTAGTTTGAAGGTATATTGTATTCTCATATGTGGAACACAATAAAAATATAAATATCATTTTTTCTGTGGAGTTTATGCCACGATTCATTTGCATCTTCTGAATAGTAAGCTACATATCAGTAAATATGATACTGCTTTCACGACAAACTAGCCGAAAAAATAGAATGCTAGACGTTTTTAATCTTACTTAACTGACCCAAAAATTTCAATCATATTAGTAAAAAATCGATTGAAGTTGTACAAAAAAAATCAAAAGATTGAATTCTTACCTTACTTTCTGTGTAAATGAAAATATAATTACGGAAAATAGATATCTAATTGAAATTAGGTTACAGGCTACAGACACAGGCTACAGAGAGAGAGTGCCAGTGACAATGACAGCGATACGTTAAGGGATATGAAGTGCTTGATGCTTTGCAAGTGACTCGAAACGTTCAATTACTTCATTATTTTCATTTTTATTGTGTTCCATATATGAGAATACAATATACCTTCAACTAGTGGATTATCAAATCATTTCAACGAAAAAATGATTTCATTAGTTATTTTCACAAAAATCGATTTTTTGTAAAATCCTGTAGTGATTAATTAATACCATTAAAATTAACAGAACATAAAGGCTATAGCGTAATGATTAACTTGTCAAAAATTCAATACAGTATAGAAAGCAGAAACAAAGTTAGAGATTTTTGATCGCCGTCAAAGTTAATTTTCTCACAAATAATACATCCGGTAAAACCCTGTGAATTATTCCACATGTGATACCTCACCCATTTTCGGTTTTCGCAGAAGTTATGCAGACGTGAAACGAGTAAAATTGCTGGTAGTGCCGTAAAAAGGTTACGCATACACTCCCGCTCAAAAGTATGTGGACATTTGTCGTTGAAATTTGTGTATTTCATTAATATTAGACGATATTTATTGTTCACCGAGCTAGGTAAAATAGAATTTGAAATAATAAATAGTTAAAGTATGCATACCACTGAAAATGTTTTGAAACGTATTTTAAGGGAGGCTTTTATGTAACTTCAATGAAAAAGTGATTTCTAAGAATTATTTTTAGAACTATTGAATATATGGAACTAGTCCTTTTCTAGATGTAAACAGACAGCCTTAAGGTACATGTGTTCTTTTAGTGTTCAAAAAAATGTACATTGTTCAGAAGAATATAAATAAAAAATCAATTATATATTTTAGAACCAATCGCTAGAGAAATGTGTAAAGAAATAATAAAGTAAACAATATTTTTTGTTATAATTGCATAAAATTCACAGTCTACTAATAAATTATTGTTCAGATAAATTCTCCAATACTGTATAAAGAGCAGATCGCATAAAATTTGGTTAAATCCCTTGAAGATATTTGAGTCGTTTACTTTGAAAGTGGCCTAAGTCCATATTCAAGAAAAATCAAGCTAGCAATTTTAAAATTTACATTTCTACGTTATCTTTTCATTCTGAAGTAAATTGTAACTAATATATTTAAAATCACAAAGATTTTGTAAAAAGGAAATAGCTGGTTAATACAATAGAATGATACAAATTTTTATTTTGAAAGTGGCCCAAGTCCATTTGTCACATGTACTACTTGAAGTCAACTGTCATAAAAAACATTCTGGCGTCGTAGAAATGTCATTAAAGAAAAATAATTTACTATTTGTCCCCCAAGATTATTATAATGTTATAAAGAATTGCCGGAAAGGTAATAACTTTATTTTAAATGAAATGAAACAAGAGGATTTCATATCAACAAGATTTTTGGAGGAAAAGGGTAAAGAATTCTAACGGAGAAATAATAAATTGGTTAAAAATATGCTGGATGCGTTTTTTGAGAAATGAACCATATAAAATTTTCTATAAGATGTCAATGGATGAGAATGCAGAGTTTAAAATACTGAATTTATTACCACGTCGGGGTAGACCAAGAAAATTCGGAAATATTGTATTGACACCACTTTATAAAAATATAAGACAAATTACAACAGCGAAATATAAGGATATAATGGAATTACTACGATATATACTATATACCACCGGAGCATCATGACTTCTTCAAATCTCTCCCGCATACACAAAACATAAAGGAGGAGTAAATTGTTACATAATTTATATAGTTGGAAAATTTCCTGAATTACATAAATGGTGTTTTTCAAGTTTTGTAATGAAATATAAAACAAATTGAATATTGTTTTTTCAATCTGAAGCATTTTAAATTATATCGAATGGACTTGAGCTGTTCTAAATTTTATGACAAATCTTGTTAACTTTGAAGGTGACTCAAATCCATTCCTAGTAAGAAAACACGAATTATTCCAGGGACTGAAACAGTTATGAAAATAAATTCAAACATTTCAAACTGTTATATATCGGTTCTGGTCGAAACAGTTATGAAGAACCGAAATGATGTTATAATTGTTACAAGAATATCGGTTCTGGTTTATATCGGTTACGGTTACGGTCCTGGGGAACCGATATTATTTCGGTTCTGTAACTGTTATTTTTCGGTTCTGGATTTCGGTTCTGTCATTCTGTATAAACTGGAACCGATATCATAACAGTTTTGTATTCTGTATTGTGTTCGGCCGTTCGGCCTTATATATTTATTATTTAAGTAATTTAGAATAGAATTATTATTTCAGTAATTTATTGTTAAAATAATTGTTTAAATAAATAAATTTTTACAATGTATAGAAGTTTGTTTCTATATTTATTATTTGAATTATTATTTCAGTAATTTATTGTTTAAATAAATAACTTTTACAATGTATAGAAATTTGTTTCTATATTCCTTATTTAAATACGTATACAGTGTTTAAACAATTATTTAAATGAATAAATTTTTGTGTTTCTTATATTCCACACAAGCGTTACCAATCCATCGTGGCAATTTTTAAAAATATCTCGATAACTAAAGGCAAATGTCGGTATATTTACAGAGAATAGTTATTCAAAATGTTGATGCAGCAGTAGCTGCAGGGTTAAAATTCATTTTAAATAACTACAGAACAAACATGAAATCTCCTATTATTGATGACATATTGTGTATAAAACTTAACTTAAATAAATGAAAAATTAAAACACACACACACATTACAATAGCTTTTTAATATCCTTTCCCCAATATTCCTTCTTATCAATTTCGTTTCTTCGATAATTATCGATATCCCCACCATTTCATCATCGACTTCAACGATTTTTTAGTATGTTGCAGAAATCAACATTTTGAATAACTATTCTCTGTAAATATACCGACATTTGCCTTTAGTTATCGAGATATTTTAAAAAATTGCCGCGATGGACTGGCAACGCTTGTGTGGAATATAAGAAACACAAAAATTTATTCATTTAAATAATTGTTTAAACACTGTACACGTATTTAAGTAAGGAATATAGAAACAAATTTCTATACATTGAAAAAATTTATTTATTCAAACAATAAATTACTGAAATAATAATTCAAATAATAAATATAGAAACAAACTTCTATACATTGTAAAAATTTATTTATTTAAACAATTATTTTAACAATAAATTACTGAAATAATAATTCAAATAATGAATATAGAAACAAATTATAAAAAAAAATTTATTTAAAAATTGTTTAAATTATAGTTACCAAAAAGAACTACTTAAATAATAAATATATAAGGCCGAACGGCCGTACACAATACAGAATACAGAATTGTTATGATATCGGTTCCAGTTTATACAGAATAACAGAACCGAAATCCAGAACCGAAATCCAGAACCGGAAAATAACAGTTACAGAACCGAAATAATATCGGTTCTCCAGAACCGTAACCGTAACCGATATAAGCCAGAACCGATATTCTCGTAACAGTTATAACATCATTTTGGTTCTTCATAACTGTTTCGGAACTGGAACCGATATCATAACGGTTTTCAGTCATTATTTATTTAATAATTGCTATTATTTTAATAGGAATTGTAAATTTAACTCTCTTAGATACACTTAAGGAGTGTGATACATTGGTATCTTATACATATATTTTCAATTTCATTGAACGTAAACTGTTAAATTTTCTTCCAGGAGGAGAATTGAACAAGTGTCCACATACTTTTGATCGGGGGTGTACATGTATAAGACGTGTAAACTACGGGGAAGATTGACCGTAGGTATTCTTCAGAGAAAGGAAACTGACGGGATCATAAGTGGTCTCGATTTATTCAAGGACTGTTCGAGCAGAGTCTAGCCGGTCAATAGAAAGTACAATAGAGGTCGCAACAAGTTCTGCAAACCGTTACAGTATGGCTCGTTCAGTCGGGCACCTACTTATGTCTTCTTCGCGATCGATAAAGATGATTAAAACATGCGAACTGCACGATGACGCGTCCTTTCGAGACGCAAGCTTTTGGCTCGTGAAATTAGGCACTTGAAGATCTTATAATTTGTGGCAACGGGGTTCGTGATTGGTACACAGCGGATTTTACGCATTTATGACAAAAATGAGTAGGTGTAATTTAAAACAGTAAAAGCATTAGAAAAATTTAAACATATTCTTATACTCCCTCTCAATGGCGTGTTATCCTATGGGCAACTTGGGCAAATGCTCGGGATCCCAAGGAAAAGGGGACCCCGAACACAAACCACGATCCAAGATACAAATTCTAAGTTTTCCTAATAAAAAAGTTTCAAACTCAAACTCTAATTTGGGAAAATTCATAATACAGCCCCAGATGACACCCGGATGTCCGTTGGGCGTCCAATGGACCTCCGTATCGGACCTCTGTATGTCCCAAGGATGTCCGAGATATGTCCCAGAGGAAAGTCCGACAGAAGTCCCAGTTAGAAAGTGGAACGTACATAGGACATTCCGTTCGGAACTACCTGGGACGTATCTGGAACTTATCTAGAACTATCTGGCACGTATCTGGGACATATCTGGGACATACGGACGTTATTTGGATGTCCCTGGGACGTATGGCTGGACATTCAGAATGTTAGGACGTTTATAGAACATTAAAATTCAATTCTAATTTTAATTTAATCAAAATTTCATTTATTACAAGCACATACATACCACATTAGGTACATAGTACAATAAAATACAATCGCGTATATAAAACTAATATATACAGTAATTCATAACATAATATATATATTTATAACAATATATATTTATAACAATTATAAAATATAAATTTTTAAGTTTGTTATTAAAAATCTATTGAAACTGTTTGTTTCTTTCCACGGTCCTCCGCTAATCTAAGCCACATTTGTATGGAAACACTTGTTTCTTTCTGATGAATAGATGTTTGGGATATCTTCGCTGCATCTGAAAATTAGAATTTCTTAGTAAGAATCATTGTCCAATAAACGGGAAGATAGCATAAATATATTAGGTTAGAGGGGAAGCTATGTCACATTTTAAATAAGCAAGTAATTTTGCTTGTAAATCAAAAACACATGCTAACTAGCGAGTCATTGGAAAACAGGAATTGACAGGTTATCTGAAAAATGGCAACATTATTACATTGTTAAAAATAATGGAAATTATATCATTGAATAATATTAAACATGTATTTTTATAAATTGATTCAAATGTTTTCATTAAAATACGATAGAATTTTCCTTCCAACCTATATAATAATATTTTTGTATTTTCTTTTTGCCAGTAATTTTTCAATGACTGAAAATAAATATAAAATAAAAACTTACCTGAAATGGCAGTGACAAGTTTCACCAACACAATTGTGACAAGTGGTTGAAGTTATCGAATCACTCACACACGCTTTTTATTAATTGGAATATTACAAACACGTACACAACGAACACGTGCTAAACTAATCTCACTTCACGTAAACGCATGGTGATGCGACGCCACGGTCGAGTTGACTCTGAGCTCTGACTCTGCTCACCTGTATACAGGGTGCGGCAATAACTATGTCCACTTTGAATATTGCCGTTATTTGTAATAATATGAAAAAATGTTGTATACAAAACTTACACAGTATAGAGGGGGGCATATTGTGATACAAATTTTTTATGCGTGGGTGGAGGCATAGAGAAGATTTCAAGGTCACCTTGATTTTTTTTAATGGAAAGGCCTACTTTCTGTATCATCAATCGATAGCCTATCGAATTCTTAGTAAAAATGTATTGACCTCCATATGTCCTAAATCTAATAGTTAACGAGATATTATCGAAATAATTTTCTTTGGATAATATCTCGTTAACTATTAGGTTTAGGACATATGAAGGTCAACACTTTTATACGCAGAATTTGATACTCTATCGATTTATGGTATAAAAAATAGGACATTCCATTTAAAAAAATGAAGGTGGCCTTAACAATACTTTAAAAAAAGAAATTTCGGACTTTTTTCATTGCAATGTGTAGCCAATTGAAAACTGATTAACTTTTGTTTAAAATATTTTTTTGTCAGATTATCGCAAGTACTTGAAAAATCGTGAAAAGTGTTACGTGGGACACCCTGTATATGTATATAAGTATGTATATGTATAAAAACGTTAATAATATTTTATTAATATTAATAATAAATATATATATATATTATAATATATAAATATCTCTTATGCATGAGAAGTGAGCATCCTAGTACGTACGAAAGTCCTGGGCACGGCTATAAGACTTAAAAAATACACGTATAACTTGGGACGTCCGAAATTCAAGTCCACGGAAGTCCCCGGGACGAAAAAAATGGACGTCCCTTGGACATCCGAAATTTAGGTCCCACGGATGTCGTTAGAACGTAAAAAACAGACGTCCATAGGATGTCCGAAATTTAAGTCCATCGGACATCCCAGGGACGTCCGCAACGGACATCGGACGTGTGGATATAAATTGGACAAAAAACTGACGTCCGGTGCTATTTGGGTTTAGATGGGTTTTGAATTCGTCTCGAAGTCCTCTAAATATGGTAAAAAAAGAAATATATGTTCCTATTTGTAAAACCCAAGGTGACCTTGATTTCGCCACGAAAACAAACTGTTTTCGAAATTCTTTTTACTGATATTTTTTTACTGATAACTTTTTTTGTCAGATGGCTGCAAGTGGGTGAAAAATAGTACGTCGCGTTAGAGGGAACATCCTGTACATAATGAAGATAACTAGACTACGGATCTTTCTGTATTTACGAAAATTTTCAGAAAATGTCAGAATATATCCTTCAACAGAATTTAGTCAAATTTTGATATACAGGATGAAGCACCTGACGTTTTCACCTCAAATATCTGTGTTATTTTCAAAAATACATTAAATGTCTTGAGCACAAAGTTGAATGATAAAATGGGGCTCACATGATACCAAAAAAATTTGTTTTATGTCATTTTTTTAGAGATATCAAGGACAGCTTCATTTTTTAAAATGGAACATCCCTTTTTTAACGATCTACAATGATAGTCCCCTTCATTACGAATACAGTGAGTATAATTACTCAAGGTCATTTAAGGTCACGGACAGAAAAACGTATAAAACTAAAATATGGAAGCAGAATATCTGTATTTCATAAATGTTCGAAATGATGGCCATCTTAATCATTCAATTTTGTCCTTAAGATATTTAATTTATCTTTGAAAACAACAAAGATGAACAAGAAAATTGAGATGAAAACGTTAGGTGACTCATCCTGTATTTCAGATCTACAACGGCCACTACCACTGAAAATAATGTTTTATTTGGTTCTTCCTTCTTAAAAATCGTCTCGAAAAATTACAAATTCTATAAACTTCCGCAATCTAGTGATGACATAGGTAGGGTTCGAGAAGATGGTTTTATTTTTCTTTTTCTGTGCCGTGTATAGGGAAAGTTGCAACGAAACGAAGCTAGATATTAGGAATTACAACGTTAGACGCCTGGTGTAATAATGTCAGAGTCTCCTCATTGTTAAGAGGGACTGCTAATTCAATAATCACTAATCAAGCACCTCCTTCTCTTGTTCAACCACACGCACTATGTATATCGAACCATTCATCACAACAAACCTCGTACTTGTAACATCACGAATTTCTTGCGAGATATTTGCACCTTTCAATATCTTATCATTGATCTCAATATTTTATTAGTTTCTAAAAAAAATTATTTTCAAGTTACACAAGAAATTAGAGTCAAATCTTGATTGTCCGAACTAAACAGGGAACGTGACCGTTCAAATATCAGAACTGTGACTCAGTTATAATTAGACAGCAGATTTTATGCATTTATGGCAAAAATTAGTAGGTGTAATTTAAAACAGTAAAAATATTAGAAAAATTTAAAGATACTTTTCTATTATTTTCAACCTATTAAACATATTAAAACACTGTAGCCATGGTTCAGGATGGGAATGAGTTTTAACAGGAATATAGCTGGAGAGACGAAATTTATTTTGATTAGGGAAATGGGTACAGGAGGCGAGGAAAATACATTCATTCAAATGGTTCAAATTATAAAACACAATCATTCTCTCCCTTTCTCAAAATTCCCACGTATACTCTAGCTAGGTTCCGTGTTAACAGGCGGTGTTCTGTCCTCTCTCGTTCGACAGGCGTCCGGGTATTATCGCCGTACTCTCCATATCGAAACGAGCGGCCAGGAAGTCTCCTGTACTCTCCTGCCTTCCCGACAGGCGACCGGGTATTATCGCCGTTCTCTCCTGCCGGGGTCCTGGGCGTCCAGGAGGTACTCTGTCCTCTCTCATTCGACAGACGTCCGGGTATTATCGCCGTACTCTCCTTGTCGAAACAAGCGGCCAGGAACAGTCTCCTGTACTCTCCCGTCCTCCCGACAGGCGACCGGGTATTATCGCCGTTCTCTCCTGCCGGGGGTGCTACTACTAACCGAGAGCGGCCGTGGTCCTTACCTCGTCCTCTCTCTCGGAATAGCAAATAGGCTGAGTCCCTCTACGAACCCGCAGTTTATATCTGTTCGTTGCTATCCGCGGCCGCGAAAATCAACAACCGGGTTGTTAAGCGCGATTCAGCTTTTGTGCTCCCCTCGCGTCGCAGCCCCGCATGGTCAAACTAGAAGTTTCTTGCTCCGCGTTTTTTATTTCTTTTTTCTACTCGAATTTTCTATACATACTACAACACGAAATAAATTTCTATTTCATTCCAATATGTTATAATTCACATAAAAAATTTTTGTTTAGCATAAAGATCCGCTCTCTAGCTATATGCTATATTTAATTTTCATTAATTTGTACAGTAAATAGTGTCATATATTGATAGCCTTAGATTGAACTATTTACTGAAACATGTTGGGCTATTAAAGGCTTCGGATATCGAAGGTTCGAACAATCGAAATCCTACTGTGTACAATTGCAATTTTTAGAAGATGATTTTATAATGAACTTTTAATCCTTTTCAAAACTTTTCAATTCTTTCAATACTAATAGAAAAAATTTAAATCCTATATAAATTTCTTTATATAGGAAATATCGTAATTATGTGTCTAATAAAATGTTCTTTTATTCAAAAGAAAAATGTTTTTAAACTTTCTATTAAGCAATTATAACTTGTAATTTCAGGTTACGTACATATATGCATACTAACATGAATGAAAACTTATCGTAGACAATAATTAATATCTCAAAATGCAAACAATACGATATTTTGATAATTACAGTATTAGGCTTCGTACAGACCTAAACAGCGCGCCGAACCGCGCAACGAACCGCGCGCCAAACTGCGCATTTCGACGAACATTTCGATGAACATTTCGGCGCGCCAAATGGCGAACGGAACGAGTTTTTGCTATTTCCAGAATTTCTTACAACTAAGTTCTAACAACTATGGAAACTGCAGCGGTGTATACTACACAAAGAAATACAGAAAATGTTGGCAGTTTATTTAGTGAATCAAAGTTTATAAGTGAAATGTTCAGGTCAGGACGAAGCATTAAAGACATCAGATTCGAGACTACATTATTTGAATTTTTGGAGATGTTGCTGTGCAAGTGCTACCCGTTCGCAATCGTGTGCGCCGAAATGCGCGCCGTTCGGGGCGGCGTTCGGCGCGCCGAAATGTTCGTCGAAATGCGCGGCGAAATGCACGCATTCGTGCGCGTGGTCGATTCATCGGGAACGCTGCGAACACGAATGCGTGCATTTCGCCGCGCATTTCGACGAACATTTCGACAAACATTTCGGCGCGCCGAAATGCGCGCCGTTCGGCGCACGATCGCGGACGGGTAGCACTTGCACAGCAACATCTCCAAAAATTCAAATAATGTAATCTCGAATCTGATGTCTTTAATGCTTCGTCCTGACCTGAACATTTCACTTATAAACTTTGATTCATTAAATAAACTGCCAACATTTTCTGTATTTCTTTGTGTAGTATACACCGCTGCAGCTTCCATAGTTATTCGGAAGAAATTCTGGAAATAGCAAAAACTCGTTCCGTTCGCCGTTCGGCGCGCCGAAATGTTCGTCGAAATGCGCGGTTTGGCGCGCGGTTCGGCGCGCGGTTCGGCGCGCTGTTTAGGTCTGTACGAAGCCTAATGTAATTAATATTTTGATATCAAGTAACTATCGAATAATTATATTGTTCATTCAACTGTGAATTATTTTTATACACATCATTCTGAAACAAGTTATAAAAGATTTCTTAATTCTAGTTTGAATTAATAGTGTTTTTATGTAATGATAAATACATAATGTGCTTCTGCAAATAATCCGTGCAAAGGAAGTTTTAATATTTATAATTTTTATAGGCTTTGCATTCTAAATTTATCCTTTTGCAAATCAAATTCATCCTTTCACAGATCAAATTCATCTTTTTGTAAATGAAATCTATCTAAATAGTAGACGACTAAAAAGTGAAATAACACAATGTAATTTTGTTGTTTTTTGTCATTTTATTGGTGATTACATAGCAATAAAATTTTTTGTTTCAATTTTTTGAAACAATTTTACACGGGATATTTGTTTGTTAAAGTAACTTAAGAAAACAAATTTGTAGAAAAACTTGAGTTGAAAAGGGCTAATAAGATCTGTAAAAGAGTTCATTTGGAGTGGAAAATGGAGAATTTGATGTACAAAAGGATTAATTTAGAGTGCAAAACATGTACTACAATATTTCCCGTTGAAGCTTGGAAGCATTATTATCTCGATAATATGATCTGCGTTCGTTACTGGTTCGTTGAATCCAATTAAGCTTGAATTGTGGCTTTGAACGTGAAGGAATATCCAATTTTCAGTTTTGGAGGACTACGAAGAGTACTGTGTAAAGAAAGTAGCCAAATTAACATAATTGGATTTGACGTAGTTCCTGCTTCGAATGGTTAGGCAAATGTAAAGAACATTGAAGTAGCAATTTTCTACCGTAGAACGTGTCGCTCGAACTTGAAGGTGGATATTACGACAGAATGCTTCATTTTAACGTTAACAACACGGCATTTTCTCAAGCTTTATAACTGTTTCCACGTTTCACGATAAAAAATATTTGACTATCAATGACAAAATAGTAATATTTCTTCGACTAATTGTTAGTTGGTTGCAATAGATTCTTCTTTATTATCATTAAAATATCATAGTGGTGTGCAAATAAATTCGGTGCATTTTTCTGATGATATATAGCTTTTATCCGTAAAGGAAGTATTGTATACAAGATTGTGTTTCGACGTATTCACCATCATTTTGTACTATGTTTTTGTATCTACAGTGCGCACCAGAAGTTTAGACTTTAACAACAACATATCTTCTGATGAATCTTCGATTGATTTTTTTTTATCGTATGTTTAGAATATTTTGAAAAATTATGATTACTTCTAAAACTATTCCCCAAATAGCACCCGGACATCCGATGGACGTCCAGTGGACCTCCGTATCGGACCTCTGTACATCCCACAGACGTCCGAATAATGTCCGTATGTCCGAGATATGTCCAAGATATGTCCCAGGAATATCCGAGAAAGGTCCCAGTTAGAAAGTGGAACGTCCGTTCGGACCTATCTGGAATGTCCCTCGGACATACGTGGAAATTATCTGGAACATACGGACATTATTCGGATGTCCCTGGTACGTATCTGGGACCTATCTGGGACATAAGGACGTTATTTGGACGTACGGCTGGACATATTCTGAACGTTAAAAAGTAAAACAAAATTTCATCTTTATTATTCATATTAATTATTATACAATATATACAAATATATATTTATTTAAACATATAAAAGTTTTATAGCTGTAAATATATATATTTGTAACTAAATATAATATAATATCTATAACTAAATATATAATAAAATATATATCTAAAAATAAAATAAAAAAATATATAACATCCACACACACACACACACGGTCCTCCACTAATGTAAGCCACATCTGTATGGAAACACTTGTTTCTTTCTGATAAACAGATGTTTGGGATATCTTCGCTGCATCTGAAAATTAGAATTTCTTGGTGAGAAGCATGTGTCCAATAAACAGGAAGATTTTAGCATGAATATATTAGGTTGAAGGGAAAGCTATGTCGTATTTTAAATAAGCAGATAATTTTGCTTGTAAATGAAAAACACATGTTAACTAGCGAGTCAGTGGAAAATAGAAATTGACAGGTTATCTGAAAAATGGCAACATATTGTTACAAATAATGGAAATTATATCATTGTATAATATTAAACATGTATTTTTATAAATTGATACAAATGTTTTCTTTAACACTAAACCTACCGAGCCTCAAAAGTAACTGGTAAATGTTCCCTTATAAAAATGACAAGATTGATTTTATTTAGACTTTGTGCGGCTCCTATTGTAATATTATTATTATTGTAAAATTATACAGCCGTTTCGTATGAGATCAGTTTTATTACTTTTCTAATTGTAAAATAGAAAACCATTTTAACCGGTGTTGGTAGGTTCAGTGTTAAAATACGATAGAATTTTCCCTCCAACCTAATTCTAATTTTGTATTTTCCTTTTGCCAGTAATGTTTCAATGACTGAAAATAAATATAAAATAAAAACTTACTTGAAATGGCAGTGACAAGTTCCACCAACACAATAGCGAGTCATTGGAAAACAGGAATAGGCAGGTTATCTGAAAAATTGCAACATATTATTACATTGTTACAAATAATGGAAATTATATCATTGAATAATATTAAACATGTATTTTTATAAATTGATTCAAATGTTTTCATTAAAATACGATAGAATTTTCCCTCCAGCCTATATAATTCTAATTTTGTATTTTCCTTTTGCCAGTAATGTTTTAATGACTGAAAATAGATATAAAATTAAAACTTACTTGAAATGGCAGTGACAAGTTTCGCCAATACAATCGTGACAAGTGGCTGAAGTTACCGAATCACTCAAACACGCTTTTTATTAATTGGAATATTACAAACACGTGCACAACGAACACGTGCTAAACTAACCTCACTTCATGTAAACGCACGGTGATGCGACGGCGCGACGGTCGAGTTGACTCTGAATGTATACAGGGCTATTTGGAATATTGCCGTTATTTGTAATAATATGAAAAAATGTTGTATACAAAACTTACACAGTATAGAGGGGCATATTGTGACACAAATTTTTTATGCGTGGGTGGAGGCATAGAGAAGATTTCAAGGTCACCTTGATTTTTTTTAATGGAAAGGCCTACTTTCTATATCATCAATCGATAGCCTATCGAATTCTTAGTAAAAATGTATTGACCTCCATATGTCCTCAATCTAATAGTTAACGAGATATTATCGAAATAATTTTCTTTTTTCTTTAGATAATATCTCGTTAAATATTAGGTTTAGGACATATGAAGGTCAACACTTCTATACGCAGAATTTGATACTCTATCGATTTATGGTATAAAAAATAGGACATTCCATTTAAAAAAAATGAAGGTGACCTTGACAATACTTTAAAAAAAAAAATTTCTGGAAAGAAATGTGTAGTCAATTGAAAACTGATCAACTTTTGTTTAAAATATTTTTTGTCAGATTATCGCAAGTACTTGAAAAATCGTGAAAAGTGTTACGTGGGACACCCTGTATATGTATATAAGTATATATATGTATAAAAACGTTAATAATATTTTATTAATATTAATAATAAATATATATATATATATTATAATATATAAATATCTCTTATGCATGAGAAGTGAGCATCCTAGTACGTACGAAAGTCCTGGGCACGGCTATAAGACTTAAAAAATACACGTATAACTTGGGATGTCCGAAATTAAAGTCCACGGAAGTCCCCGGGACGAAAAAAATGGACGTCCTTTGGACATCCGAAATTTAGGTCCCACGGATGTCCTTAGAACGTAAAAATCGGATGACCCAGGAACGTTCGAAATTCAAGCCCAACGGAAATCCCTGAGACGAAAAAATGGACGTCCTTGGGAAATCCGAAATTTAGGTCCCACGGATGTCCTTAGGACGTAAAAAACGGATGTCCATACGACGTCCGAAAAAGTCCATCGGATATCCCAGGAACATCCGCAACGGACATCGGACGTACGGACGTAAAGATCAAAAATGGATGTCCAACGGACGGTGCTATCTGGGTCATATTATCCTGTATATTCCAACGGGAAATCGCGTTGCATTTCGATTATATAATATTATATGTATATTATTAAATAACTTACTAAATTCCGGAAAAATGTCCATTGAGATTCTTTCGTTAGTAAACGGTATTACTGTACAGTGCGTATCAGAAAAGACGCACCCTATTATTTTAACAAAAATGTATATTCAAATATGCTGCGATGTTTCAAAATAGTGTGCGTTTATCAACTCAAAACAATATGAAACAGTGAACTAAACAATAGAGATACTTAGTTTTCAAAATATAGTAAATATTTGATCTAAGAAAACCGAGAACTGTACGATCTAAGAATACTCCCTCCACTGCAGAACATACGAACTTTTACTGTACTGCATATTTGCATCTTTCACACAACTAGTCGTCTAAAAAATAATCTTCCAAATTTGACATGCCTCTGACATTAGTATTGCTTGATGTGCATACATATGTACATATACACTGCATATCAGAAGTTTAGACATACCCCATTATTTTAACAAAAACGTATCCTCTGATGAATCTTCGATTGATTTTTTTATTGTATTTTAGAATACTTTGAAAAATTATTAATACTTTTAAAACTATTCACATATGGTACTGCAGCGAAGAATTTTTTACCAAAATATGAAAAAGGACCGGATCAAAAGTTTAGACGCACTTGCTTTTCATGTTGTTTGTAAATGATTTAAACAAGTTTACTAAATGATTTGCAAAAAAAGATTTTCCAAAAACTACAATTTACAAGGTCGCATGCAAAAATAAAAAAAGCATTTTTTAAAACTTTTTCATTTGGGCCCTTAATGAAAATTTAAAATATATGTTTTGTAAATCTATGTTAGTTATACATATGCTGAAAATGTCATCAAATTCGATTAACATACCCAAGAGCCACAAGTGATTAAATGTGGTGAAAATCATAGTTTTTCGCGACTTTTGTCAGTTTTTGCTGAAAATCCACAGATTCTTACATCTTTCGATGCTTGTCGTTTTTTTCTGCGTCAACCGATTTCGATGAAATTTTCAGCATGTGTATAACTAACATACATCTACAAAACGCATATTTTAAATTTTCAGTACGGGCTCTAATAAAAAAGTTATAAATGGTGCCTCTTTTATTTTCTCATGTAATTCTTAGCAATTGCAATTTTTTCAAATTCTGTTTTGCATGTCATTTGGTAAATCAATTCTTCTAATTGCTCAAAAAAGTCAGGTCGTTTAGTCCGATCACAAAAAAGTTATACTGTTTTAAAGTGCGTTCAAATACTTTGGTGGTTACTGTAGCATTCCTGGAAAAAGGACGGCGGTTTCCTAGCTATGAAGTCATCGATGCATTTTTGAAGCTGTTCAATGGAATTGTAAACATTCCTTGAACAAATTGTGTTAGAGGGACCTGAACAGATGATAGTCTGTTGCTTGGACCATGTCCGGAGTGTACGCCGCATGCGACATGACATCCCATCTTAGCGCATAGAGAGTGTTCCTCGCCTTTTGAGGAAAATGCGACCGAGCATTGTCGTGTTGCAGAATTATGCGCCTAATCTCTTGGTTAGTGAAAGATCGTTTTCTCTTCAAATTCGTCGTATACATTCATTTGTTTTTCCAATGTACGATGCCCTTAAGGCTAGAGTTTATGAAATTGCATCACTTTAAGGAATCTTCTCGTTCTGCAAAATCTTTCAAAGTATTTATTTTTGAAGTGATATTTAGATTATAGAAATTTCCCAATAGATGTCGAGCTGTATGAAACATTCTGAAAAATATGAGAAAACCAATACAGAGCATAACAATTTATTATTATCTCATTTTTTCTACAACCCAGAGATTTTTCCAATAAAACCAGAGCCCGGAGGTTTGTTACAAAACCTGGAGTCTCCGGGCGAAAATTGGACAGCTGGCATTGGGACAGCCTATTCATGGGGGATCCAACAACCAAGCTTTTGGCTCTCGTGTAATGTCCTACTCTCCAGACCTGGAAATAGACCAACGGTGGAAATATGTAAACTGACCTACTCGTTTCTGAATGACTGTGAGTTAAAGATTTAAGAGAACAGTACATCTTTGAAACTGTGTTACGGATGACGAACAGATGTTCAAGATCATCTCTGGCAGGAACCGTCCTAGATAAACGCACAGAGCTACCCTAGTTTAAATCCATATATCTGTTTAGTTTCAAACCAAAACATACGCACGACCAACTGGACGTTGACAAAATACGAATGTGACTCAGGCGTACTGACAAATACCACCCGTCATTACAGGGGTATATAAGCCCTTGCATTTCTATTCTCGGGGGCTAGTACTTCTGTAGTCACGAATCGTGTCGCGTCGTGCTGTATCTCGTAGAGTCAACTTTCAGTGAGATCGGGCTAAAGTTCCCCTTCGTATCAACGTTAACCGTATAGATTCCGCGAGGTATAAAGTCTATTAGGCATTTCTAAAGTTGCTCCGAGACCCCTGCATTGCCAGTGCGTCAAAACCGAGCATTCGAGTTAGGTAGTAATCTTACCTTTCTATTCTATTCTATTCTATTCAATTCAATCGCGACATCTCCACAAATGTATTTTACTTTTGATTACGACAATGTATTTGTGTTTATTGTTCATTCTGTACAAATTCATTAAACCCACAATTATCGTTCAATATCCTAATCGAGTAGTTGAACATCCCCACACGATACAATCTTACCGCTCGGATTGTATCAATTAGATTATACTTGTTACAAGGTCCACTAACTTTCCTAGCGACTCCCTGACAATCGTATCAGGTTCGTTCGCGACTTCCCAATCGTCCACACAAAGATTTATCCAACCCCCCAGTGGCTCCCCAATCTCGCATTGGGTTCGTCCACGAAAGCTATACTGTCCTAGCGGCTCCCTGACAATCGTATCAGGTTCGTTCGCATTCTAACAACTCCCTGACAATCGTATCAGGTTCGTTCGCATCCTAACAGCTCCCTGATTTCGCATCAGGTTCGTCTGTGCTCCCATCCAACCCACAAGCGGCTTCCTGATTACACATCAGGTTCGTCCGCATCCTAACGGCTCTCTGACAATCGTATCAGGTTCGTCCGTGTCTTCATTCAACCTCCCAGGGGCTCCCCAATCTCACATTGGGTTCGTCCGCGTTGTTCTACAACCTCCTAGCAGCACCCTGACAATCGCATCAGGTTCGTCTGCGCATTGCTCCTAGTGACTCCCCAATCTAGCATTGGGTTCGTTCATGAAGTTTCACCTATCCTGGCAGCTCCCTGATCAGGTTCGTCTGCGTTTGACTCCAAACCTAGAGGCTCCCTGACAATCGTATCAGGTTCGTCCTCGCCGTCTATAATCCCAGCGGCTCCCCAATCTCGCATTGGGTTCGTCTGCGCGCCTTAACTAACAAATTGAAATCATATTCCTAGGCTAATAACCCTTCGCCGGCCACTCGTGCTGCTCGCGGCCCTGGCTCGTAACAACTGCTTGTGTAGTGGCCTATGATTGTTTATAATTTGTATTGTATTATATAAAATATCATAATGTATTGAAACGTCTCTACAGTACTGCAAAATAATTTCTACCGTGAGATTCAAATTGCACTAAATATAATAAAAAAAAACCGAGCTTTTGAATTTCACCTAACTTTTTAAGACGAAGAGATGTCCATTGCATGCAAGAGGCTATTTTCGAAGCTTATAAACGTTCCCAAGAACGGAAAGAAAGTATAATTGAACATAAAGTTATGACCGATCGAATGGGAAGGCACGAACTTATTTGCAAACCTAATACATATAATATGTTCAGGGTGCAAAGAAATTATATGTCGCGGTTACCATAGGATGATTCTACATCCTCGATTTGGTTAAAATTGAATTAAGGAAGGTGCCGCAAAATTGACCTTGACCTTGAATTTTAAGGTCAAAAGATCAACAATTTTTTTGTAATTGCATCGTATTTTACTCGTCGCGACAAAAGTGGAAAAGGCCAAAAATGACCCTCGCGACGAGTAAAATACTATGCAATTACAAAAAAAATTGTTGACCTTTTGACCTTAAAATTCAAAGTCAAGGTCAATTTTGCGACACCTTCCTTAGTTCAATTTCAACCAGGGTGTAGAAATCGAGGGTGTAGAACCATCCTTCGCGACATATAATTTCTTTACATCTTGTACATACAATGAAAATATTTGAACGCACTTTAAAATAGTATAACTTTTTTATGATCGGACCATATGACCTGACTTTTTTTGAGCAATTAGAAGAATTGATTTACCGAATGACATGCAAAAAAGATTTTGAAAAATTGCAATTGCTAAGAATTACATGAGGACGTAAAACGGGCACCATTTATAACTTTTTTATTAGAGCCCGTAATGAAAATTTAAAATATGAGTTTTGTAGATGTATGTTAGTTGTACACATGCTGAAAATTTCATTGAAATTGGTTGACGCAGAAAAAAACGACACATCTGTGGATTTTCAGCAAAAACTGACCAAAAGCAAAAAACTATGATTTTCACCACATTTAACCACTTGTAGCTCTTGGGTTTGTTAATCGATTTTGATGAAATTTTCTGCATGTGTATAACTAACGTAGATCTACAAAACATATATTTTAAATTTTCGTTAAGGGCCCAAATAAAAAAGTTTTAAAGAATCCTCTTCTTATTTTTGCATGGAACGTTGTAAATTGTAATTTTTGGAAAATCCTTTGAAGACGGTTCCAGTCCCCAGAGCTCTCAATAGATGAAGCAGGCGATTGGTTCATTCCGATCGCGCATAGATCTCACGCATCAGCGATCTCGCGTGCAATAGTTTTTTCTATATAGTTATAGTCATAGTCGTAACGTGTAAGCGCGTACGAGAGTGTATCGCGCTGGCGTAACAAGTATTGTTGTAATGTCGTTTCAGTATTATTAAATATATAGTTTTTTTCTTTTTCGTTTAATGCTTCGCAATTTATTAATTCCCATAACATCTTTTATGTTACAGCAGATCAATTAGTAAACCAATGCTTCTAATTGCTTACAAAACATCAGGTTGTTTGGTACAATTATGTTTTAAATTATGTTTTAAACTGTTTTAAAGTGCGTTCATATACTTTCGTGGTTCACTGTATATACATACATACTTAAAATGGCCTTTACTAGCGACCTTTAGATTTTCACAAAATGCAAGTTCCGGGAATCCTTAGAACACTGCGGAAAACTTAGAGTCACAAATCTCATTAGATGAAGTCAATCTGAGCGTGAATTAACGTAACTAAGTCAGGGGCATTCAATGTATCGAATTGGTAATTATAGTGTAAACCATAGTTTGTCCCAAAAGTGTTTCCTATTGAATTAATGGACACCATGCGAATTCAGAATAGTTTTTGAAGCAAATAAATGGTACGGTTACGTAAGTGAAAGTTTAGGGAAAAGTAAAACTTCAACACAAAAAGATGATTGCCCTGTTTGTGTATGCTCACATTGTTTAACAACTTCATGCACGCATATTACGAAAAACAATTGCTGAATTTTTTCAAAATTTTAGAAAAAATTTGTTCGAAGTTCTCCTTGTCGTATTTTTTAATTAATACATAAGAAAGGAAGTTCCACGCATTATGTATTACAATTCGTCGTTTTAACCACTTCTCTTATAATTTAATAATTTTGTCATAATTTAATATTGCTATTACGTTGTAACGTAAATGTGCATCAGTCAAATATATGTTTTATTATATTTTGTTTTGAATAAATATTATTTGCACTCTCTATTCATTCTACATATTATTAATATATACATCATTTCTTTTTAACTGTTTTCCACGTAACTCTTTTTCACGTTTATAGGTTCTGCACTCCAAATCCATCCTTTTGCAAGTCAAATTCAATCTTATGCAAATCAATTTGTACATCTTTGCAATAAATAAAATTTAAAATTTCTTAACAATTAATTTACATTTGATTCGATTTTTTTTATAAAAACTTGTTTAAAAATATTTTATTTGTAAAAGAGTGAAATTGATTTGCAGAAGGGTGTATTTGACTTATAAAAGGGTGAATTTGAAGTGCAAAACCTGTAACATTTGAAAATCATTAATAAGGAATATTATTAAGTACAAGAATTAGTGACTGCGAGAAAAATATGTAAAGTAGTGTGTAAAATTTCAAAGACAGCAGTCTATGTAACAATTTATTCGTTGTTTACATTCAATGAATTATATTACTTCGATTAAGGAAGTCTGATAAATTAATACAATGCCTCAAAATTAAACAGTAACAATATAAGATAGCGTGACAAATCCCCTTTTTATCGGTAGATCTGAACAGTATGATGGAGCATACATGCAGTTTTAATTCATTATTAAGTTACGTTTTATAGAACAAATTTTCAAAAACAAAATGAATTGCAAAATATTAATATTTAATGTATATCATGCAAGGCTTTGTTAAATTATAACAAGGAAAGTATTAATTAAAACAAATAACAAAGATATTGCAAAATCTGAAAAAATTATATGTTAACAACTATAATGAAATGCAAAAATTGTAAAAATATAAACTTAATATTTCATAACTTCTCCAAGAAATCGGCATTTCAAAATTTTTTTCTTTTTTAAAATTAAAATTCGGTTTTGAAGCTAGGAAGTTTGACAAAATTCATAGATGTGCATTATAATAGCTAAAATATGACTGATTTTTTCAGAATTTTTAATTGAAGAAGGTAAGAGAAATTAAGGAAAACCTTGATTTTCTTTGTCACCCCATTACTACCCCTCATTTCGACATGTGGGGTTAAAAATTGGCAAAAAGTATTTTCTTTGGATATGCTATCGAATGGTCTATTGCAAATTCAATTTGGTTTAGGGGCACTTTTGACCTCCTTATCCAGCTACACCAGTGTTTCCCAACCTTTTTTGTGCGATGCCCCATCTAAACCTTTCTAAAATTCTTACGCCCCCTATGTAACGTATACATAATTTTTAATATTCAAAATTGAATTGTTAACTGAAGAAACTTAAATGATAGGTTTTAGGAAGAAATCACTAGAAAATTGTTGAGGAAACACAATAAGTAAATTTTCAAAACATATAATGGAGAACTGAAATTCAAGTACGAAATAATTTTAAAGAAAGATTTTTATTTATTACTTTAATTATTAGCAATTATTTATTATTTACATTCAGCGAGATCTTTGCGCTTGATGCTTGCTGCAGAGAGATTTTGTGTTAGGTTCCAATTTAGTTAGCTTCAGCCTCAATTCTCCCGTTCTCGTGTTATATCCAGCCGATTTCCATTTTTTTAGTAGTAAATCAGTTATGCCACTAAATCCACATTCAGCTAAATATGAAGATGGAAACGGTAACAATAGTTTTCGTGCACATTTGGTTGAATTTGGATATTTGATTTCTGTTTCCACACTAAGCCATGTCATCATTCCTTTTATATTAAATAAAAGGTAGCTCTTTACCTTACCGAACTCAAAATTTTTGTCTTTCTTCTATAAATTACTATGCATTTGGTATATAGTCCAGTAGATTTGTACCCATGGAACCTGCAGATCGAAGTTTCGATCCTATAGGATCAATGGTTCAGGAGTTATGGTTGCTTAAAGTTGAGTAATTTACAGTGTTTTTGACAGGTAAGCGCGCCGCCATATTGGTTTGTAGTGACGATCGCGCGCCGTTTACCGAGCAGAACCGCTAGATGGCAGCACAAGTTTAAATAAAGTCCATTTTCGAATTGTGCCCCTTAACAATCAAATCTCCCCCCCCCCCCCCCGGGACGTGAGTACCACATTGGAAAACACTGAGCTATACCCTTTTTTGTACTTTACTATTTCGTTAAACTTTGAAACAAATAGTGAATCCGTTGGTAGAATGTATTAGGTTATCCCAAAAGTTTCTTTCGGAATGTATTCTTTTAATGTTGTTAAATAAATACAAACAATGCGATAATCTTTATGTTAATGTTTTAATACTTCCTAACATGAATTTGTATTATGTGCATGAATCGAAAACCAACTTTTGGGACAACCTAATATTTATTTAGCAATATTAAAGGAACACATTCCGAAAGATACTTTTGGGACCACCTAATACACTTCCAGAGGACAGGGTAAGTCAACGGTATTTATTCGTGACGAAGCGTCAAACTTTGAATCAGGTTGCGTGCAAACGATCAGACACGGATTTGCGAGCGTGTAAATGACGTTAGAAAGTTGCGAAAGAAGTGGCTGACTCATCGGCACTGTGTTTTTCTCAACGTTGCGGAACAATTCCGGAGTGTAAATATACAATGACTCCCAAAAATATTCGGACACTAGCTATAACTAACTTTACGACTTGATAATTCGTTTGTTGATAAAGCAATCGTCCTGGGAATTGTTTCTAGCAATAAAACATCTATTAATGTTGATGAACATAAATAATTTATTTGAAAATTATACATACATTTCATAATAAAAATTATTAAAAGAAATAATGTACCATTTGTGGCTCACAAAAATATTCGGACAATATTAATTTTTCTATTTAGATAATGTAAGTTAGCATTACAAAATTTGTTTAATACTTCGTGGCATAACCATTTTGTTTAAGAACATGTCAACCTGTTTGGCATATTATTTGTAATTTTTTAAAATATTCAACAGTTATATTCGACCACTCAGTTGCAAGTCTTTGTTTTAATTCGGCTATCGATGTAATTGAGGTTTTTCGAATTTTTGTATCCAATTCATTCCATAAATTCTTGATAGGATCAAGGTCCGGTGATTGGGGCGGCGGATGAAGAATTTTGGGGCAGCGGTATAATAAAAATTCTTGCTCAATACGTGATTTGTGCTAGGGGTCATTGTCTTGGTAAAACTTAAAATTATTATTAAGCCCCATTTTTTCAGCACTTTGAACTAAATTATCTCAAACAACATCTGACTTACTAACCACTCCAATCTGTGCTCGAAGGAGTTCAAACCTACTCTTATTTAGAGGTTTCGTTAGTATATCAGCCAGCTGCTTTTCAGTGCGGATATACTTTACATCAATCATTCCTTTCTGATACAGATCACGTACAAAATTGAATTTTACGTCAATGTGCTTGCTACATTGGTGGAACTCCGGGTTTTTTACTAACCTTAACGCACTTTGATTATCTACATACAGTACATTGTTTCCAACTTCAAAATCTAAGTCTTTGAATAATCTCATCATCCATACATTATCTTTTGCTGCTAAAGCCACGCTAACGTACTCGGCTTCCGTTGTCGAGAGCGCTACACATTGTTGCTTTTTACTTTGCCAGCTTACTGCCGCGCCCGTAAACATACACAGCATACCACTCGTTGACTTACGCGACTCACTATCACCGGCAAAATCGGCATCAGACAATGTCATTAAATCGGAATTAGTACCGTACAATAACCTGTAATTACATGTATCCTTTATATATCTTATAATTCGTTTTACTAGGTTCCAATGGTTCAATGTTGGTTTTTCTAGCGCTCTAGACGCAACATTCAATGCAAACGCGATATCCGGCCTACTTACAATCTGAAGAAACATTAAGCTTCCTATTGCTTGCCGATATGGTACTTTATCGTCAATCTTTTCCGAATCTAACGCAGTCCATCCAGTTTCCATTGGCGTAGATACAGTTTTCGCTTCATTCAATCCAAATCTTTCGATTATTTTCTTCGCATAACTCTCTTGATTTACAAAAATTAAACCGTCTCGCGTTTTCGTAATTTCCATACCAACATACCTTTTAATGCTTACATAAACGTTCGCTTTGAATCTCTCACTCAATTTGCTTATAAAGACATCTATTTCATTCACAGATGATCCAGCTATCAAACCGTCATCAATCCACAGTGCTAACATCAAGATACTTTCATCTTTCATGCGAGAATACAAACAAGGTTCTGCCGAACTCTCCCTTAGACCGTAACTTCGCAGAAAATTTGAGAAATGTTCACCCCAACACCTTGGTGCTTGTTTCCGACCGTATAGGCTTTTTCTCAATCTACAAACTCTGTCAGAGCCATCGTCAAATCCTTGTGGTTGTCGCATAAAGATTTCTTCACTTAAAGTTCCGTATAAAAAGGCTGTTTTGATATCGAACTGTCGTAGGGATAGATTCTTAAGTGCTACCATACTCAACATAATTCTGAGTGTATCGTACCTGACTACAGGACTGAACGTTTCATAGAAATCGGTCCCTTCACGTTGTGCATATTCCTTTACAACTAATCGCGTTTTGTATGTTTTCTTTTCTTCAATATCGTTTTCTTTTATTTTAAATACCCATCTATTATCTAGAACTTTTGCTTTTTCCGTCCTTTCTACCAGAGACCACGTTTTATTCTCATTTAAGAAATTCATTTCTTCTTGCCTTGCTCTATACCAATTATCTGAATCTTTGGAGTTTACTGCTTTTTCATAGTTTCGCGGAATTACTTCTACAAAGTTAGCTAATGGACTTGAGTAAAAATCCGGTTTTTTGATTTTTGTCCTATCACGTAATTCTCTTTCCTTTTTAACTTGATCTTTATCTTTATCGTCTCTCTTTCCTATTTCACTTTCCGTATTTTCTTCGATCTCGCTTTTATCTTCAATATCAACAAAACAAGACGATAACTTTTCTTCCTTAAACATAACATCTCGACTTTCAACTACTTCGTGTTTTTCTGGTACATACAGTCTATAACCCTTTAAATCTTCTTTGAATCCGACAAAAAAACCTCTCATTGCTTTCTTGTCCAGCTTATGTCTCTTTTCTTTTGGTATGTGGATAAAGCATTCCGTGCCGAAAATTTTAAAATGATCTACAGAAGCAATCTTATTGAACCATAGTTCGTACGGTGTTTTGTACGCAACCTTTGTGGGTCCGCTTCTATTTAATACGTATACTGCGAAATTTATCGCTTCTGCCCATAGTGCTTTCGGTAGACTTTTCGCATACAAAATCGACCTTCCTGCTTCTACAAGAATCCGATTCTCTCTCTCAGCAACACCATTCTGTTCCGGCGTATACGGAACCGTCATGCTTTATCCCTTTCTCGTGCAAAAAATCAGTTACTTCTTTGTTTACGTATTCTCTCCCTCCATCCGTAATTAACTCTTTAATATCACTATCAAACTGATTCCTAATCCCATTGCAAAAATTTTTCATTTTTTTCTATAACCTCTGATAAACTGGACCGTTCGAAAATCTGTATACTCATCTTTGAATACTATATAGTACCTATTTCTACCCAATGAATCCGTTTCCATAGGACCGCAAACGTCAGAGTATATCCTTTCTCTTGGTGCACATGCCTTATTCACTTTCTGTCTGAAAGTAGATCGGTGATGCTTTCCTATTGCGCACGCGTCACAAAATTCTTTATCAACTTCTACGTTAATTCCAAGATTTTTCAAGAAATCTTTTACATGTCTTTTGTTTTGATGTGCCAGTCGCTCATGCCATAATTGCAAAGAATCTACCGTGTTCGCCAATTTAGGTATCAAAACTTGCATATCGATTCGATAAAGTTGATCGTGTTCCGAACCTGTCGCTACAATTTTACCGTTTCTTTTAAAGACGCATTCTTTTCCTCCATTTGAGATCGAAAAGTCTATCCCCTTTTTCGCGACCTTATTGACAGAAAATAAATTTACTGTTAATTTCGGAACATACAATACGTCGTGTAGCGTGCCCAATATCCACCTTCCTTTGACTCGTGTGTTCTGATGTTGATACTTCCCCTTCCGAGCGCCATCAGCTGCTCGCCATTGCTGACTCGAACCGGCAGAGGCACCTCGAATCGTTGTGTCTCCGCAAACCAGTCGTCGTGTTGAGTCATGTGATCAGACGCCCCAGAGTCGATCAGCCAATTCTCGTTCATAGAGTCACCTTCCTGATGATATCGATCATGATCATTGACCATAAACGATAAATGCTTCGTATCGTCGTTCTTCTATTCCGTTCCGCTCTTCGTATGTTTTCGTGGGCAATTTCTTGAGAAATGTCCTTTTACACCACACGTATAGCAACCATAACAGTTGCTTTGTTTGTGTGCCGTTCTGCCACACGAATAACACCGCGTCGACCTTGACTTGTTATCGTCGCCACGCGGTTCGAGAAACCGTTTCACGTTCTCGTTCCTTTTCACTTGTTCACTGGTTTTTCCTTTTGACCATATCGCGACCATTTCATTTTCTGTTTTATCACTTTCTACACGCGATTCTTCTGTCATGACTCGAGCCATCAGATTTCTTATTTTTTCTCGAGTTTTTCGTACTGTCCCACGCACTGTGAAAATGGCTATACTTCGACGGCAATGTCGAAAGAATTCGCGAAATCACCATCGAATCTGAAATCTCTCCACCAAGTGATTTCAATTTTCTTACTAATTGTCCAATTTTTGCAAAGTTCGATGCAACACCAACTGCCATGTCCCATTTGAAATCGAAGAAGTTTTTTTGTGTCAAGGACTTTCTTCGCTTTTCAAATCGTAAACCGTATTTAACTTTTGCCACATTTCACACGCGGTTACACTATTCATTATTAGCCTCAATGGTTCGCTCTCAATCGTTGTTACCAGTAATTTCTTTGCTTTTCGATTGGCTTTCGTCCATTGCTTTATCTTGTCTTCGTAGTTTGCCGTTCCAGTCTCTGGCTTCGTAACCGTACCATTGCATATATCAACCAAATCTTCTCTCAACCTTCTTCCAGTAGGACTTCCATGACGAACTTCCACTGCTGCCAGTTATCAGCATTTCGTAGCTTCTCCACCCTTGAGATGGTTTCAATCATCGAGCGTTCACTCAGCCTCACCACTCAATTCTTTGAATTTCTTTTTCCGTAATCCCTGTTTATCTCACACGCGACTCGTACAAAGCTAATATCGCGTCACCTTAAATACTGGGCCCATAACCTGTTATAGTTTTAAACGCAGTTTTAATATTAATTAAGGATATAATTGAGAAATAAACTCGTAGACAGAATTGCTCGACTGATCGCAACGACTGCCAAAACGAAGAAGAACCGTTACCGAAGAATGATCGGTAACGCCGCCGCTTGACAATTCGTCATCTCGCGCTCGCAGCGCCCCATAGGTGCACACTTCACACCATATAGCGCCGCGCGCCAAATACAAACATGCAGACAAATTGGCGCCCTTCATTCTATTGCCTCAACATCGTACAATTCGCCTTCCTCGATATCAGAGTATTCCATTGGTATATTGTTCACTTTTCGCAACAATTCAGAGATTTTCAATCGTTTTGCCATTTTTAGGGCTTGTGAAAGATCTTTATATAAAAAAGAATTAGGTCCTATTCCAACGACTATGGTATACAACATGACTGCATGAAACAACATCGATAACTATGTTACAGAAGAAGACGTTGCGTGCGATAAAATTTCAAAACAAAAGATCGATAAATCTATTTAAATACATCTATATATATAAAAAGACAGTCCTGACTGACTCACTGATCAACGCCCAGGCTAAACCCTTGGACCTAGAAAGCTGAAATTTTGCACAGAGGTTTCCTTTATGATCTATACAAGGGATAAGAAAGGATATTTCGAAATTCAACCCCCAAGGGGGTGAAAAGGGGTTGCAACGTTTGTATGAGGAATATTTTGTTCTTGATCGGATTTACTTCATACTTGGTCTTAATGCTCTGATAGAATTAATCAAACACTTGTTTCGGCATTTTAAAAAATTCAACCCCTAAGGAAGTGAAAAGGGGTTGCAACGATTGTATGAGGAATATTTTGTTCGTGGTCGGATTTGCTTGAAACTTGGTCTAACTGCTCTTTGATATAATTAATCAAACATCTATTTCGGCATTTAAAAAATATATATAGGAGGAGGAGGATCATGTTAATTCTAACCCACTTCCAGACAAACTAGAAACTTGAAAATTAGGAATCAGGTGTTTTTTATATCCAAATCGACAGGAAAAATCGAAAAACCCGAAAAATATTTTTTTTTATTTTGAAAAAATCAAAAGACTACATACATCATGTGGTTGAGCATACCCTACATGCTTTCGGTTGAGCTTTTTGAAAATTTCGTTATTTTTGCGGTAGGATGCACCATACCCGAGATACAGCCATTTTTTAATTTTTTTTTTTAAAAAATCAAAAGACTACATATGTCGTGTGATTGGGCATACCCTGTATGTTGTGCGTTGAGCCTTTCGAAAATTTTGTTAATTTTGCGGTAGGACGCACCGTTCCCGAGATACAGCCATTTTCCGCCGCGAGAGGGCCGCGACGACGCACAGTGGTCCGGATCGAAAAATTCAGGGACATTCGACCAAAAAGTCGACTTTTCAAAATTGAAAACTAATGAATTTGTATTGCTTTGTAAGGGTCTATGGACCTCGAAAATGAAAAAATTAATGAAATTGAATAAATATTTTAGTTACTATGATCATTTAAATTTTAGCGTATAGAAAGTAGCATATTTTGCCAGGCAAAATTGCTTAAGTTCTTTGCGATGTCGTCATCGTTTCGTCCCATATTTTCTCCTAGTATTTTTTCTATGATATAGAGCATCCCTTCCCGATAAGAAATCATATATTTTTTTAGTAATAACTAATAATAATATATTTAAAAAATAATGCTGAATGATACATGACAGATTAAAAAAATGTTCCATATTTGTCAAAGGATACCTTTTTTGTCTCAAAACATCCCAGGCTCTAACAAGAGGAATATTTTCAGTAAACCTTCCTTTAAATAACCGTACAAGAATCATTTCCTACTTCGAGTCACTTTACAATTTATAGTTGTTTAAAGCTGACAATGTTGCGGCGAGTTTGGAAGAGGCTCAAGAAACAAGACATAAAGATTTAAAAAAAATTAGGACCAAAAATACTCGGAAAATTTCTAGAATCGCTACAAATGAAGACACATTTCACAAATTGTTATTAACATCGGACCCACATATTTCATCCACGAGAATAAGATCTTACAAGAAGAAAATCAAACAATTAAGTCCAGAGGCTGCAGAATTATTAAAAAAATAAAGAAAACAAAAGCCTACTTCTACCACAACAAAATGGTAAGATTAATTAATATATATAAATAAAATATTAATATTACTTTTGCTCGCAATATATATTTGTAACGTTAGATACCTTATATACCTGTACATTTTATCACAAATTCTAATAACATAATTACATTATATATAAGAAAACTATAAGATTTGAATTTCCAATTATTATACAATGGTTTTAATAAGGAAAGCAACTGATTCAACAACTACATAAAAATTTATAAAAATGACTAACTAACAAATTAAACAAAAAATATATTCCAACATGTATTATTCGAAAGAGATTATTTTATAATATTTTTTAGTTCAGACCTCATGTCAATATCTCAAACGGTACGAAAGTTATACACAAATGTCTCTAAATTTTTCGATCAGGACCTCTGTGCGACGTAGGAGGCTCTCGCAAGCGCGGCCACCGCCAAATAGCCATCGCGACGTAGCAAGTTTCTCGCAAGCAAAGTGTTGCGCGGGCTGTATTAAATAGTCATAACCCTTAGGTACGTCGTGGTTTTTCAAGAATCAACTCCTTATAAATTCAATTCAAACTTATATTCAACAAATGCGGTAAAATGGTGTAAATAAGCCTAAAAATCGGTATGGGTGTCGTTATTGAGGTTTCTTGGGACGTTAATTACGAAAATGGCATCAATTTTGAAATCTAAGATGGCGACATGACATAAAATTAAAACTCAATAGGGGTGAATGGGGGGTTAAAAGGTTTTATGGAGAAAAAATATCAATTTCCGAGGGCATTAAACGGTTTCCTGTGCGAGCGAAGCCGCGGGCAATACGTGTATAAAGTAGAAAAGTATGTCTGTATGAGCTAGATAACAGCACGGACACAAGGATATGAACAAAAATCGCTTACATGAAATAACTCAAAAAATTGCGTATAAGCGAGATTTTATCGAAATTGCCCATTGTGTGCCGCACGCCCGGAGGGCCACGAGCAGCTAGTATTTAATAAACAGACTGCGGATTTTATGCATTTATAACAAAAATTGGTATGTGCAATTTAAAGCAGTGGACATATTTAAAAAATTTAAGAACATCAACGTATTAGTTTCAGTTTAATAAAATAATTAAAACAAGAAAGAAATTTTTATTTAGCTTCCGTGTCTTGGGATCGATGCAGACAATTTTTATTTTGCATACAGATCCGCAATCTACTAATAAACAATTTCGGGTTCGGTAAACAGAGATTATAGGATACTTTTCCACTTTGAGAAGTACTAGTCAAAATGACTGGTATTGGTATTAGTAGCCACGATACAAAATTATTTTGATTCTGAATAAATTAAACAAAAATAAAATTCGTTATATTACACCTTTAGTTACCACTGCAAAAGTCATCACCTCATTGCGGAAGAAAAAGGAACATGAAGTAAGAATTTTTAAACGAAATTGTAAAACCAGTAATTTTGACTGGTCTGGTAGTTCTAGTGTTAGTTAAATTTTCAATTATTCAAAGCTTATACTTCTACCCGTGTTCTTATAAAATATCTTTTTTCACGTCGTTCAACATTAATTTGCATTACTGATAATACATACTTCTGTAATGTGGATTAAAGAATGACATTTAAATCGTGACTCAAGTTATCTTCGAGCTTGAGTCATTCAATATGAGTAATAGTTAAATATTTACATTACTGACCAAAATGAATTACATTCGCTGTTTAAAAATGTTATACCTATGCACTAATTTATAATTTTCTACACTACAACATGTACTTAAAAGATAATTAAAAACATGCAGTGACTCTTATACACTACCGGCCAAAAGTTTGGAATCACGGCGTAAGTTCAGAGAAACAGAAGGTTTATAAGAACTGAATGCCTTTAGAACAACCAAGGAAGATTAACTTGTCAAAAAACTTACGAGCAGTATGTTTTTCTTCAAATTGCTCTTTCATTAAAAAACCGCCTTTATTTTTAATAACAGCCTGACATATTCAGGGCATCCTGGCAATTAGTTTTTCGAATTTTTCTAATTTGATATTTTTCCATACTTCTTGTAGAAGTTGCAAAAGATGTCCCAAAGTTCATTCCGAACATTATCTTACACGCGGTGTATAAACTATACAAGAGCATTATGGACATAAGAAAATTCTGAAATCTGTTTAGAAATATTATTCAACTAATTAATATTTGATATTATAACGATAGATCATTTCAAAATTTATCGATATATTCAATTTTTACAAAAATTAGCATGCGATTCGAAACTTTTGCCCGGTAGTGTAGATATTAATATTCGTACACCCTTTATAATAGGGTAACTGCTTAAAATTTTAACCAAACAATTCGAGTTTTTTGAAGGGGTTAAAAAGGATTATTTTTTTACTAACGATGACATTTTCACAATGTACATATAATACGTGATACAGTAAACGCCCCTTTACTGTCCAACAGCCGTCTTTTGCACGGACAGTGATCGTACCCGGACACTATTTTTGATTTATGACTGCGTCTACTATAGAGAAGGACAGGAGAGCAGTGGAGTGGGTAGGCACTGAACAGTGATCGTGCCCACGAACCCGAATAGTAAAGGGGCGTTTACTGTTTACGTTTACTGTTACTGTTATTTACTGTTAAATCTACCGTACGGATATTTTAAATTTTCAATACAGCTCTAGGTAAAAAAGTTGTAAAGAACAACTTTTACTATTTTTTGTAGTCGCAACATACTAGTAAATATAATGTTAAGAAATGTTCAATCTACATATTTCATGAAATCGTTTTGACCCACGCTTTCATATGACATTAAGAAATATTATAGCATTCCGTTTAAAAAAATTAAGCTCACTTTCGTTTCTCGAAAAATAATGCTAGTCGTCAAACTGGGTGTGAACGTATTAGTCCAGTCAATGAATGCTCAGAAGGGGGATTGTCACGTTCTCATGCACTAAGCATGGAACGCGCCCGATTTCTAGCGCGATGCCTAGAAATCGCTTTCCGCCTTTGTCTGTCGCACGGCCGATCGGCCCGCCCCCCTCACTCCAACAGGCGACTCAGCTTCACCGCCCGCCCATAGATGGTTTTTGGACCTTACTGTTTCTCGCTGCAGAACATAACGCCGCGGGATTCCTCCAGTCCCCGCTAGATGGGCAGCAGAATCATCCCTTTCTCGAAAGTGGAAATGCGCACGGCCGCTTACAAATACCGCACCAAGTGATTGGTAAAATTGGAGAAAAACCCCAGTGGTGAACATTTCAAAGTGGTGATTCTCCTCAGTCTCCTCCACAGAGAGAACTTTGACCACTGCCCCGTTCGAGTCCGATCAACATCATGCCGCCAAAGTAGAAGAACATCGTCGAAAGACAACGAGGAAACAACGCCACTGCCACTCCCTTAGAAACTCTGTCTGTAACTCCCCTTTCGTTTTCACTTATTAAACAATATTAGAGTCTACTCCTTACATACACCTTAGAATCATCCCCTTTCGTTCTAAACAATTAAAGTTACTCTTTTTCCATATTTTATTAACTTTTCTCTTATTGTATATAATTATTGTATATATTGTATATATTGTTAATAAACTAGTTATTTATCTTGAAACCTGCGTCCACGCTCAATGAACACCACGTTTTTGCTTCTCCACTGCGATATCACGAATCCCACCTCGGGAACAGGTTGCCGCTCGTCTGTTTTCCATCTAAGTTACAGGCATTCCCAAAAAGAAAGCCATAGCACGTAACAGGGTGTAGAGGGAAATGGAATGAACACAATTTTTGACTTTGGAACTTTGCTTGGACTAGTTAGGAGGTAAACATACTAAAAGTCTCCTAGGAGGTGAGCGGGGTCCAGGGGGCACGTAGGAAGTCCCTTTTTTTCGAATTTTCGCTTATATCTCGGAAACTATGCGTCCTAGTGATAAGACCACTCAATATAAAATTAAAGCTGACAAAATGTGCCACAAGATTGACTTCATTCAGTTTTTCGCTATCTCGCATAGTTTCCGAGATATCCGCGCTCAAAATTCACTAATTTTGAAGAAAAAATGTTTGATTTACGTTTCTTGCCTTATTTGACTAGCTAGCTCTTCATTCTATAGTGAATTTTGAGCGCAGATATCTCGGAAACATTTTACACCGATATATACCCGAGCCGAGATCAGATTACACAGTGGGGGGGATATTTTTGTTGCGTTTATCGTGTACGGTGTTGTGTTTATTGAGAATTTACTGTAACTTTTTCATAATTGTACCAAACGACCTGATGTTTTGTAAGCAATTAGAAGCATTGGTTTAATGAATGATCTGCAAAAAAGATTTTCTAAAAATTACAATTTACAAGGTTGTATGCAAAAATATAAAAAGCATTTTTTTAAACTTTTTTATTTGAGTCCTTAATGAAAATTTAAAATATATATTTTGTACATCTATGTTAGTTATACACATGCTGAAAATTTCATCAAGATAGAGTAGGTACAAGTGGTTAAATGTGGTGAAAATCATAGTTTTTCGCGACTTTTGGCCAGTTTCTGCTTAAAATCCACAGATTCTTACATCTTTCGATGAGTGTTGTTTTTTTCTGCCGATTTCGATGAAATATTCAGCATAACTAACATACATCTACAAAACGTATATTTTAAATTTTCAGTATGGGTTCTAATAAAAAAGTTATAAATGGAGCCTCTTTTACTTTCTCATGTAATTCTTAGCAATTGCAATTTTTTCAAATTCTGTTTTGCATGTCATTTGGTAAATCAATTCTTCTAATTGCTAAAAATAAGTCAGGTCGGTTGGTCCGATCATAAAAAAATGATACTGTTTTAACCCTCATCTGTCCCTCATTTCACGAACTGAATCTGTTCCTCGGTGTCAAATTGACACAGTGATAAAAGATCGATGAAATAACAAGGTAAACAGTTATTTTTCGATGTTTTTTTATTCAAATCAATGAGATAAGATTTACATCTTAGGTTTTTCGGTTATGTGTTTCGCATTAGAAAAATAAAAGACACGAAGTTTCGGAAAAATTTACCTACAAATAACAGAACAGTATAACTTATTTCGAGAAACCTGTGTCAAATTGACAGGAGGGACGGATGAGGGTTAAAGTGCGTTCAAATACTTTCGTGGCTCACTATATGTACTTGCCAATAGGTTCTTCCTTTTCGATTTTTGAGAAAAAATCACAGTGAAACATCCCTTTCTTTTCGCGTGTCGGAAGCTGATCGTATTCGTCGACCGGACACAACAGTTACGGTATTCGAATTCGTGAGCGTAGCATCGCCGCGCCGCAATGGGAACATTCGACCAAACTCGATTCAAAATCAAAGAACTTTCGATAGAAATGAGGTAGAGCGATGAAATTTTTTTAAAATTAAAGCTGAAACTTCGCAGAATATGGGAAAAATAGGGAGATTATGGCACGAACGTTTTTTAACGTCGAGAAAATTCGTTAAACTTGTAGAATTTCAAGAAAATGTGATTTCTCCGTTACTACGCGCGGAAAAAATTTTTTTTTAACATGCTATATATCATTTCCCGTAGATTTTTTCACGCTGATTTCAAATCTGGTCTCAAAATTTGTCTACGATTTTTGGTTTTTTCAACAAATCGATTTTTGTGACAAGAAATTAATGAAATCATTTTTTCTTTTTTTGATTTTATGACACACTAATTTGAAGGTACATACATCGTATTCTAATATATAAAACACAATAAAAATAA
>CM052250.1:12992416-13017181 GCA_028455795.1 Lasioglossum marginatum | reverse complement strand
ATCGGTGTGAACCACTACTAATCCAATTACAAAACTTCTTTATTTTTCATTATTTTTTTATGCTCTTTTAGGCTCTTTGACCAACTTATTTGTGGCATTTTTCTGATTACAATGACACTAAACACGATATAATTTCAATTGTATTTAGTGGTTTAATTGACGATGAAAGTTTCGAGCGCGAGGAAGGACAGCGCGATCCGTGTTTACACGCTGTCCTTTTCTACGTTCGGCATCCTTTGCACATTCTGCGCGGTTGGCGCAGTCATAAAAAAATAGTGTCCCTACACGATCTTTCTCCCTGCTCGGAACCGGTGATGGGAAACAAATCGCGACTTTACTGTAATTATTCAGAAAGAATAGAGTAGAAATTTTATCTACTCAATTTTTCTATAAATGCATAAAAATCCGCAGTCTAGTCATAAATGTATAAAATCCGCAATCTAGTTATTAGTATTCGTATACAGAAATTTCAATTGTAAACTTTCGTTTGCCCGCCACTGTTGATCGCTAGTTTACATTAAAAATAATAATTCTGCTTGTCTGTAGAATTGTTTTATAAACTACACCACATCGATCGGCGACTGCCTTTAGAGACTTTATTATTACGTTATTCCTTAAAATAGTTGAATTTACACCTTCCGCTCTGTTTTTTGAATTACATTTAGAGGTTGTTGACAATCTCATGAAAAGTATGAAACATTGATCATTATGAAACGAGTAATTTGACAGTCATGTTAATTTTTAACAGTGTGCTGTTTTCAGGACATTCGAATTTATATTTCACATAACTTGATTGATGAACATTAAATTACTTTTAATGATATTTAGACAACGGATCTTTATGCAAAATAAAAATTGCCTACCTAAATTGCAACAAAGAGTGAAATAGAAAATTATTTTAATTCTTAATATGTTTAATAGATTGAAAGTAATATAAAAACACGTTTAAATTCTCTCTTCTAATGTTTTTACTGTTTTATGTATACATTATTGCTGTATAATGATATTAGTAAGAAGAGTTCTTTCTTATGTTTTCAAGGTGAATGGTTTTCATTCTCTCGTGTTATTGGTCGTGGCAGAGATTTAATCGTTAATATAAAGCAGGAGATCGGATTTGTTCAATGGACAAGAAACTGAATAATTTATTAATACAACATAGCAATATTATATACACGCGTTCTCACGTGTCTTTCAATCGATCTCCGACAACAAACGTATCTTGTTTCTTGATACATTGTATCGGTACTTACAAACTCCATTCTCGCTATTCATACTCTATTGCTTTCATTCTTCCACTCTGGTATCGATATCGCGCTATAAAATGAATCTCTCACACTAATTTTAACAAGAAATTTTTTAACTTTTCAAGGAATATTTAAAATGATTGCTATTTAGCGTTGCTATTTAAAATGGCGTCAATGATATTTACAACATTACACTTTTAAAAAGTAAGCATTTACTGTGACTCCCATTAATATTCGGACGCTCTAAAAAAAAAGCAATAACTTTTTGAATATTGGACTATAGGATTTGAACGTTTTTGGGAAGCTAGAGCAATTAGTTTTCTACACGATGCGAAAAGAAATTTTTTCAAAAATTGCAATTGATCGAAATTGTAGAGAAAATACTAAAAGTTGCATATTAGAACTCTTTTATGTGTGGGTGCGTGGGCCTATATTGAAAATTTAAAAAATACGTTGTAGATCTGTGTCAATTAAATGCACTGTAAAAGATCTAAGAATCCTTAGATTTATTGCAGTTAGAAGGCGAAAATCGTGAAAATCTGCAATTTTTACCATCCTTAAACGTTGTTAGCTCATTGCAACGTCGACCGAATTTGATGAAATTTTCAGATACGTTTCGTTGATACAGATCTACGAGACGTATTTTCTAAATCTTTCATATAAGCCCACATAAAAAAGTTGCTAAGTACAACTTTTAAAATTTTCTCTGCAATTCCGACAACTTGCAGTTTTTCTCAAAATTATTTTCATGTTGTCTAGCAAACCAATTGTTCTTACTTCTGAACAATATTTAAAAAGTTGTCGTCTTTTTAAGAGTGTACGAATATTAGTCAGCTACTTAAACCAAGCATGGTTTATATAGCATATACAATGCATGAACATATTAAAATATTACATAATAGTTTATTGCGCAACTTAACTTAACTTAAAACTAGTTTATATAGCTTCTACTTGGTTACACTACTTTAATGAAATTAAATTTTAATTGCACATCGCTTATTAAAATTGAAAATAATTGACAGGCCTTTAATAACTGGGCCACATAGGAAGCATTTAATACAATGGGGATAGTACTTGCGTCGGAAAAGCGCTGTGTGTGTGTGCAGTGCATGTCATAAAAGTGTATCGCGTTCATCTTCATAATTTGGACATTGCCAAATGACGTAATTTAAATCTTGGGATTCAGCATCACACTCAGAAGTACTGTCTAAAATAAAGTCCACTCTGGCTAACGAAGCGTTTAAATTATAATGGTTATAACCAGAATTGGGCAAAAATTTTATTCAAATAAAAATGTCGAATAAAGTGGTTTTATTTGTATAATTATTCGTGAATTTATTCGTAGTCTTCGAATATATATATTCGAATATATATATATATATATATATATATATATATATATATATATATATACAGTAAGCGCCTCTTTACTGTCCGGGTTCGTGGGCACGATCACTATTCAGTGCCTACCCACTCCACTGCCTGCCAACGCCCATTCTGTCCTTCTCTATGTTCGTTTCTCTATTGAAGTCTCGCTCGGCGCGGTCGGCGCGGTAGACGCAGTCATAAATCAAAAATAGTGTCCGTGTACGCAAAACACGGCTATTGGACAGTAAAGAGGCGTTTCTTGTACCACTAGACACAGTCCAAATTCTATCAAATTCAATGTCATTTTAATCGGAAGTACGCCACGAACTAGCTGGCACCACTTCCATGAGAAAATTATGAAAAATAAACAAGTTTTGCAATTGAATTAGTATGGTGTCACACCGATATACCTGACTGGGCGTCGGGTTGTCCGGCCGTGTTTATTGCACCACTTGGCCACGGGTCCGACACCTCCGTCGCGTCGGCATGGCAGAATATTATTCAAAGGCAGAATTTTATTCAAATAAAATTTTTGCCCAACTCTGGTTATACCGGCATCTATTGACAAAAGTGACAAAGTTCCTAGGTAGCCTACTGTAAAAAAGCGTCTTGAAAAATGTATAAAATAAAGTGGAGATCACTAGATACATATTTCATATTTATAAACTAGTCTTAGCGATATCTTGTTAGTTTGAATAATTTGAATGTTTACTACAAGCGGGACACTGTACAATAATTTCAACGATACCATTGTGGTCCATGAAATTGTTTATGTCGATATTGGTTATGATCGATATTGACCCAAATGAATAGATTATGGATGTACAGTGTACAGTTTTTTCATTTGAAATTAATTACGGTATATGCATGTACAATGTACACGATGTTCGAACATGCCTATAGAACAGTTAACAGTTAAATTTAAAATTAATTATAAATCGTAGAAACGCAAAAATACACGGAGTTCAAGTATTAAAAGTTTTTTCACTTTTTGTGTTTCTTTCTTTATCTGTTCGAGCAACTGTAATTATTTATGATAACATAATATGATCCACTTTCATAATGTGAAGGTTGACCGTTGCACAACGCAGGTTTAAATGTTACGGCATTTGGTGGGCGAAGGTTAATTTGGATAATGGAGGTTCTACTGTAATTTAATGTTGACAGTCGATTTACGAGCAAATTAGAGAGAACATAAAAGATTATATTGTTTCTGTTTTTAGTGTTAATTATAAAATTGCTTTGGCATTATGCGCACAGAAAAATTAGAGAATACTATTATGTATTCAGTATTTAAAAACAGAGTCCATTTACCTACTGTTAAACCTTCGCCGTATGTCGAAGTACTAGATTGCGATTGAAATTCAAAATTGTTGAAAAACTTTACAAACTGAAGATGTCAATATATGATTTTTCCTCTATTAAAATCATTAAGGGAAGAAATAACATTCAATTTGGTTTCTATTTCTTGCAATCGATACAGACAATTTTTATTTTGCATAAAAATCTGCAGTCTACTGATTACATACAATATGGCGGCGTCATTACATGTCAAAACCGCTTAAAATCGCTCAACTTTACACACGCGTAACTTTTGAACCAATGAATTCCTAACATTAAAACTGATTTTTGGCATTTTCTCTTCAAAACCTACAGGATTACGTAAAAAAAGTTAAAAATCTTTGGTTTCCTCAGATGAATTTCAGCCTAAAACTTGAAACGTGATTTTAGATCTATGTATAAGAATATTTTCAAATCCACTTGACTAATTCGCTTAAATATGTACGTACGTCTTTAGTTCACGTGTGTTATTGTCCGAATTCTTTCCTTTTCTGTGTTTTTAATTTCTCAAAAACAAAACAAAAATCACGAAAGAATCGACAATTAAAGTTTCAAAATGCCACCATTACATTAATCATCGAAATTTTTTTGGTCTAGCTACTGTTATAGTACTCATTCAAATATAAATCCTGTCAATTTTTTATTTTAAATAAAAGTAATTACTAGACTGCGGATTCTTATGCAATTTTACAATTTTTGTAGACGCATTTTTAAAAACTGGAATAAAATAGAATCTTATTTTCCGTGGTACTAGAACGTGGAAATAGATGAAAATCTATTATAACTAAATTCTGTCATATTTTATATCCTGGTATTTTTTGAAAATTTGTAGAAGCCATAATTGTATAAACATCCGCAGTCTATTAATTACAAGTGATTATGTACAATAGCGTGTGTGCTACCAATTTTTATATTTTCCAGTGAAGAAAAATTATAAATCTTACTGAAACATGTACAAATATGTCTTGAAATTTGGTCTACAAAATGTGTTATAATCTTTTGTTATAATCTTAAATGTGTTATAATCTTACTTCTAAAATATCTTTTCAACAGCGATAGTTGTACAGTTCTATATTGCATAAAAGTATTTTGTGGACTCTTCTGAACAAGGTAATATAATTTAATATGATATTGTGAGTCTCCAAATAAATTTAAAAAGTAGTAAAAATGAAAAGAACACCTAAAATACGTCACTTTTGTGGGTTTATTTGAAAATATAATTACTAGATTCCAAATCTTTATGCATTTATGGCTTCTAAAAATTTTCAAAAAATTCTAGAATATTAAATTCCACAGAATTTAATTCTATTTTTATTTATTGCAGATCTATTGTATAAAGGCTACTTCCACTGAAAATAAGATTTTATTTGTTCCGACTTTCTTGAAGTTTGCCTGCAAAAATTAAAAATTGCGTAAACATCCGCAGTCTAATAATTGCACTTCGCGATGTAGTAAAATTTGAGCCTAAAGAGGACGTTTACAGCAAAAATGTATGTTTTATTCTGTTTGAAAAATGAAATGTGATTTATAACTTCTGTTATTGCCTTCCATAGATCACAGAATCGCTGTACAAACTGGTATATTCACATATTCTTCTGTATATCAAGTTTTGGAACTAGATTTTTAAAAAATCTGCAAAAGGTGATGCATTTTAGCCAATTTTAGGTGTACTCTTCCGTTTAATTATTCTTTAAACTTGCTTTTGTATTCGAAATGCAATTTTAAACTATATTAACTTTTTCAAAAGGGTTTCGAATACTTTCATGTAAAATAGAACTGTGAAGCTTTTACCCTTCAAACATAGCTGAAAAGTGTCTTCCCAGAAATTGATTTTTTCAATAACTATACACGAGACTTAAAAATATAGTTTCGTATTCAGTTCACAAAAATCAATTAGAAATGCCTCCTCAAAATTCGAAATGGGGCTATATATACTTTCCTTCGAATGTCGAAGATTTTAAAGCTTCGAAGGTGATGAGTAGACTGCGGATCTTTATGCATTTAGAGTTTATAAACATTTTCAAAAAATGCTGGAGCATCAAATTCGACAGAATTTAGTAGAATTTTTATTTATTTTGGACCTACAAATGTTATTACATATTCTTACATGTTCTTGAAATTTGTCTACAAAAATTGAAAGTTGCATAATCATCCGCAGTCTAGTGATGAGAATCGAAGTTTCGATATTCGTATTAGTAATCTTTCGATATTCGTTTGAGTAAATATTATTAGAAGATTAAAAGAAACGGACTTTTGAAGCTTTGAACTTCGAAATTTTGCTGCTAACAATAAGTTATATTTGATACAATTACAGTGAGTGTAAAAAGTGATTGGACACTCCTACATTTCGAAAAAAATACGTCATCACAGCTGAAAGATTGAAGTTGGACATTTTTTTTATTTTTTATCTATATTCTGTAAAAATTCTGTCAAATTTTTTATTTGTCACAAATCATGACATAATATGAAACTCGTAAGTTACAACTTCATACGATTCAAAGATTTCGAAACTTCGGACACTTCGAAGGCTTCGAAGCTTCGACACTAAGAAACTTCGTACGCTTCGAAGCTTCGACACTAAGAAACTTCGTACGCTTCGAAGCTTCGACACTAAGAAACTTCGTACGCTTCGAAACTTCGTACACTTCGAATCCTTCGAATCTTCGAAGAGTCGAAGATTGGGAAATATAACAGCCTCAATTCGAAATTCAAAACAAATTAAAATTTTACCACGTTTTTATTAACTCGCTTTCTTGTCTGTCTGTTGGTTGGTTTGTTGGTTTGTTCGTCTAATGTTCGGTACAAATTACAATTGATTTTAAACTAACTTCCCGATGAGCTTGAAACTTTAAACATAGTTCAGAACTGGATAACAATGCAATATTAACTCGGTTTCTTGTCTGTCTGTTCGTCTAATAACGAGTTATTAACGGAAAACGAGGACCAATCAGTGCGCGTGTACTACGGACGGATTCCGGCTCGGCCAATGCCAACGCCGGGCTCTCCGGGGCCTGGCCTCTGATTGGTCCATGTTAACCGTAACACCTCGCCGCGCGACACTCGGTAGTATGTCATCGCGTTCAGCGGTCCCCACTCCGCGCGACAGCGCTCCCTACTCCACTACGCGTTCCCATTCCGATTCATCCCCACTCCACTGATCTACTTAGCACCGAAGGAGCTCAGTGTGGTGTTTAGGTACAAGGTATTATACTAATGTTTGTTTACCAAAATCTAATAAGTTCTTCCCATTCAAACTTGATGAAGTGGGTCTCGAGGTATCGCATTTACAGACACACACACACACACACATATATATATATATATATATATATATATATATACATATATACATATATATATATAAAAGCCCTTTATTATTATTATGGTTCAAGGGGAATACATAAACTGAAATATGTTCCTCTGTAAATAAAGATTAAAGTTTTATTCGCTATTTTACAACAATTATTTACATTATTTACACTCTTACCTGTAAACAAAGAAACGACAATTACAGTTTACAATTATCACTTCTCTATTTATCCTAATCAATTTGGTTACAATATCTTTCTTATTCTCAAATTTTACTTTTCTGTACTTTGCACATGTGCTCTATTACGTAATGACTATATCTATCTCTCTCTTACTCTGTATTGGTGTCTTTCCTCAATTGCTCCAATAATCGTATTTCATTCTATCTAGCGGTAGTTGATTAAAAGCCGCGCGGAGCATGAGAGGTCCGGCAAAATTCAAATCAACGAAAATATATACAGGGTATTCCAAAACGATAGCGACAGCCGGAAATGGGAGATTCCTTGGGTCATTTGAAGCGACATTTTCCAAAGCCAAAAGGGTCATTCAAGGTCAAACTTGTAGTGAAGTTTTTGGTGTGAGAGTCCTCGTTTTAGTGTGAAAGTTCGAAGGCAAGAAGTAAAGTACAAATAAAACGATCACACCTTTTCTGCATTTCCCTGCAAGTTTGACCTTGAATGACCTTGAGTCATAGGTCGTTGAATTCGTCTTGAAACGCACTATTTGATGGTGGATAAAAGAACGTATCATTCCATTAAAAAAAAACAAAGTTGACCTTCATCTCACCTTGGTGTGTCCACCGGGAAAAATAAAGGTTCCACTACATGATGTCCCCCTCGGTATTAAACAACTTTCATCTGAAACATTTTTGCGTATAATCAATATTTTCGGAGATCTTCGACTGTAACGCTTTATAATTTCCATCCTGTATATACAGGGTGTATCCGTTAAGTTATGTCACCATTTTTTAGGCATTTCCAGTAGTGCAATTAAAAAATGTTTTAGACAAAAGTTTCTCAGTACTTGGTGAGCTACATATTCGCGTATTCTTAAATCTGAAAAAATGTTTTTTACGTAAAAAAGTAAAGGTCATCTTGACTTTTTTAAACCATATGTTTTGGACATCATAGGATTGTTTCTGACGTCGAGACGAATTTAACAGTGTATTACACTATGACCTCAAACTCGGAAATTTTGTGCAAACGTAATTTTAATGAAAAATTATTTCTTACAATATAAATCAAGTTACATCAGATGTTCGAACTGCGATCCATCTTCTACGATATAGAGCTCCGTTCTTTGTATTAGACTTTTCGTTGTCGCCATAATTAGGGCGTCTCGGTTTATGTTATTATACAAAAATCATTGCTTTTACGTTAGTCCTAAGTTATTTTGAAGCCAATCCGCATGCGTCTATTCGACAAGTTGCAAATGAATTGAATATGTCGATCAAAAGTATTAATAGAATTACGAAAAGATACAAACATCATCCATAAAATGACATTAGTTCAAGAACTACGTGTTACTGATGAACAGCAGCGATTAGAATTTCTGGCGTGGCTAGCTGCTGCTAATGAAGAGAATCTTGAAATTTTTATGAAAATTATGTCGACAGACGAATCTAAATTTACAAATAATGGTGTTTTCAATCGACGAAATCAACGTTATTGGTCAACAGAGAATCCACACTGGACACGAGATCGCAACTTTCAAACTAAAGTAAGTGTCAATGTTTGGTGTGGTATTTTAAATGGTCACTTAATCGGACCATATTTCTTCGAAGAAAATTTGACAGCTGCTCGATATCTTAACTTTTTGGAAGAAAAACTTCCATATTTCACTGAACATTAGGAATATGTACTTTCAACAAGACGGGTGTCCTGCCCACAAAGCTATTATAATTAGGGGATATCTTAATAACAAGTTTAGAAATCGTTGGATAGGAACGTATGGTCCAATTCGTTGGCCATCGCGTCCTCCGGATCTGTATCCGTTGGATTTTTATCTTTGGGAATATCTGCAATCTGTTGTACACGATACAGCAATCAATTATATTTGTTGAACAATGAACAGAGTTTGCTTCCACAAACTAGAAAGAATATTTATTAAATGATACAAAATAGAAAAACTTAGTACAAATGTGACTTGCTCGGTGCTGTCAACTTAGCAACCGTTTGCTTGTAGTGCTCGTATAGAACTGAGCTACGTACCTCTGTTCGGCAAAGGTCTGTAACGGAGAAAATTTACCTGCATGGGTTTTTTGGGGAAAACCCGCCGTTACTTGGGAAAAAGGAACGATAGTGGCAAAAGGGCTTTTATGACACTGACCCTCATAATTGCTGGAACGTCAGCGGACGCACGTAATTGCAAAACAGGATCTTCCCGGATCTACAAGTAAAGAAGGCTAAGAAGAAAGCGTTGTAAATTAAGTCAAAATATAAACTAAAGATTCATGCAGGAATCCAACACTCCCACTTATTTTGAATCGTCCATTATATTTAATTTCTCACGCAAAAAACAAAACTGCTGTTTTGCTAGTGGCTTTGTAAAAATGTCGGCTAATTGTTGCTTCGATTGAACATAGATAATCTCAATTTCTTTGCGGTTAGTACATCACGAACAAAATGAAAACGCACATCAATATGCTTTGATCGCTTATGATACTCAGAATTATTTGCTATTTTGATAGCCGATTGATTGTCCACGTAGATCTAACTCTTTCAGCATCTGACGCAGCCAGATAGCTTCCTTTGTTCCGTGTGTTAGAGCAATGTACTCAGCCTCCGCTGTTGACAAAGATACTATTGGTTGCCGTTGGCTAGACCAGCAGATTGGCCCGCCATTTAATAAAAATACAAAGCCGCTTCGCGATCTACGTGTCTCTAGACATCCAGCATAATCTGCATCGGTAAACCCACAGATTTCGGTGCTCCCACTGTTTCCGAAAATAATACCGAGATTATGTGTACCAATCAAGTATCTAATAATTCTTTTCACCGCTTGCCAATGCTCTTGGGAGAAGGAATTTAAGAATTGACTCGCGTAGTTCACCGCGTACTGGGCGGCACACTCTAGCAGCAAATAGAAGTGAACCAACCGCTTCGCAATAAGGTATGCGTTCATCCGTCTCACATGCATTCTTTTTCTTGCTTAAATACAGTCCAGGTTCCGCAGGAACAGTTACTGGATAAGCTTCATTCATGCAGAATTTACTGATGATCTTGTCAATATAATTAGATTGGCTAATCTTGATTGTACGATTTGGTCGATCACGCTTGATCTCCATGCCCACGAATTCATTCGCTAAATCTACGGTTATATTGAAAATGTTTTTCAGGTAACGCAGTACCTCATCAATCGCACACTGACTTTCAGAAATCACTAAACCGTCATCTACATAAAGCGCTAAATACACTTTGCACTGATTCACTTCACCAATAAAAACGCACTGGTCACTCAGGTGGTGGCTGTAGGTGTTCTGGAAGCTGAAGTTTTTCAGGAACCCGACAACTTTCTCGTTCCAGCAACGCGGGAACTGCTTTAGGCCGTAAAGACTTTTTCGTAATTTGCAGACCAGGCCGCTGTTGTCCTTGCTGGTGTAGCCTTCAGGTAGCTGCAAATAAATCTCCTCTTCTAAACTGCCGTAAAGAAACGCTGTCTTTACATCGAACTTCGCGATTTCAAGATCTTCTTTTGCCGCAATTGCTAATAGTATGCGGATAGATTCGTAGCGAACGACAGGTGCAAAGGTTTCGAAATAATCAATGCCTTCTCGTTGAGAAAAACCTTTTGCTACGAGTCGCGCTTTATATCTGCTACTGTTGTCTGTTGCTTTTCGTTTTATTGCAAACATCCACTTGCATCCGATTGTGCGCTTGCCTCTAGGCAACTTGACTACACTCCATGTGTGGTTTTCTTCAAGTGCTTTGAATTCTTCTTGGACAGCTTCTTGCCACTTTGCTGCATCCGTGCTGCTCATAGCTTCGGTATAGGTCATTGGTACGGTGTCCGCAATATACGATACAGGAACTCCGTAGCGATCTATGACATTCAGTTTAGATCTATCGCGAAGTCGCCGCTCTTGAGGTCCATCTGCAGGGTCGATTTGTTGCTGCTGTTCGTCGATAGGGCTGTCTTCTCCCACTGCATCAGCAGCCTGTTGATTAGGAGCTACGACATCAATAGCTTGTTGATCATCGGATTCGTCATCGATGATTTGAATGTCGCATTCTTCTGACTAAATTCAATTTGGTAACGGTAGACACGGTTTCCTTGTTGCTCTGAGTGGCTAGTGCTTCTTTCATTAAAATCTACGTCGCTGCTTACATAGATTTTGCGCGAATCTTTGTCCCAAAGTCTGTAGTTGGTCGATTCGCCATTGTAGCCAACAATAATCATCTTCTTGCTCTTAGGATCCAACTTCTCTCGTTTCTCTTTTGGCACGTTTAGGTACGCATTTGTACCAAATACACGCAGGTGTTTTATCTCCGGCTTCCGAGAAAACCATTTTTCGAAAGGAGTCATAGTTTCTCTCTTCTTCAAGATGATACGATTCAGCACGTAGCAGGCACTATTGATTGCTTCTGGCTATAGTTCGAGATCTACATCGTTGCTAATAAGCATAGTTCTCGCACTTTCAACGATGGTCCGCATTTCGCGCTCTGCTCTGCCATTCTGCTCATGTATGTAGGAAGATGAGAATTCATGAATGATGCCTTGATTTTCCGTATGCTTACGGAATTCTTCCGAGGTGTACTCGCGGCCATTATCTGAACGCAGCACTTTAATATTGTTCCCTGTCTGAGTATGCACAAATTTTTCAAAATCTAAGAATTTTTCAAATACTTCCGCTTTCCGTCTCAAAAAATACATTTTTCTGAAACTTGTGCACTCGTCTTTGAACAGCAAAAAATATTTTGAACCTCGAGGAAATTCGACGTTGATTGGTCTACAGACATCAGTGTGAATCTTTTCGCCGGGCTTGAAATTACTCTCGTGTTTCACAGTTTTATGCGGCTTACGGGTTTGCTTGCCCATGATGCATGCTTCACACTGAAAATCTTTAATCTTTTCGAGCACTAAATCTTTATCACTTAACACTTTGCTGGTATTAAGTACAGCCTGTATATTTATTCGCTCATTTAATCGCCATTCGCTCATGCCAGAGCTTTAGCATGCTGTGCTTGGTTTCGGCAACATTGCACTGTGCGGGCACTTTCACTTCAAACAACATTTTGAAAAGTCCTCGGTGTCGCACACCGCGAGATGTTAATTTTCCGTTCTCAAAAAGAGAACTTTTTGTCATTAATAGTGGCAATTGAAAATCTTCCCCTGGGTTGACACCTACCAAAAAATTCTAAAATATTGCTGATGCTAACCTATTTTGTATAAAAATCTCAGAAGTGTCCGTTTGGTGGAACAGTGTCAAAAAAAATAAAGTATGCCGGCGAACGCTCGGTTTGATCAGTAACGGCGCAGCGACCGAGTCCCCTTGCGGTGGCTAGTGATGGGAGCGAACGATGGGAAGTCGGTGCGTGTACGGAAAGGCTGATACATGTAAAAGTGCGACTAAATCTTCTAATATATGATTACAGTTGGAAGTCTAAACAATTATATTTTAGGAAATAGCTTACATTGAAGAAGAAAAATACGTGTAAAGCTAGTTTGTTGCTGTCAAATAACAGAAAGAAGAACCTTCTCACAAGTATGTTGTTTTTTTCTTTTTTTTATATATTATAATACCATAAACCTAATTATGGCGACAACGAAAAATCTAATACAAAGAACGGAGCTCTGTATCGTAGAAGATGGATCGCAGTTCGAACATCTGATGTAACTTGATTTATATTGTAAGAAATAATTTTTCATTAAAATTACGTTTGCACAAAATTTCCGAGTCTGAGGTCATTTCAAGGTCATAGTGTAATACACTGTTAAATTCGTCTCGACGTCAGAAACAATTCTATAAGGTCCAAAACATATGGTGCCATTTAAAAAAGTCAAGGTGATCTTTACTTTTTTACGTAAAAAACATTTTTTCAGATTTAAGAATATGCGAACATGTAGCTCACCACAGTACTGAGAAACTTTTGTCTAAAACATTTTTTAATTGCACTACTGGAAATGCCTAAAAAATGGTGACATAACTTAACGGATACACGCTGTATATAAATGTATAAAATAATTTTTCCTAGCACCATACAGATTCCTAACTCCATACAGATAGTCCTGAAAATTTGTGATTGTGAATTTTTAATAGCTATGAAAATACTTGTAAGCTTTAAAACGAAAAACGTAGGGTGCATGCAATAGATAATTGATGCATGAATAGTTCACCTAAGTCACTAATAATTTTATTGCACTGCAAATGATATGAACTGTTGTGTGATTTTTCTCAACGGCAACTACTCTTTACCCTCCTCACTATTATCTTGCGCCTAGAAAATAATCCATCAATATATAGCGTTTTTACGTTACATTTATTATAAACACGTACTAGAAGTGACACACAAAAGTATTCGAACGGAACATTTAATAGTTATTTAAATTGAATAATTTAAAGTTTTAATAGAAAGTTGGACCATCGTTTGTTTTTATAACGGCCCTAAGTCTGTTTTCCATTGAGTGAACTAACTTAGAAGTAACCGTTGGATCTATTGATTGCCATATTGCAATAATATTTTGTTTTATCGCTTCTTTCGAAGTAACAACTGTATTTCTCAATCTTCTTTCTACCTCATCCCATAAATATTCAATCGGGACTTTGCGGTGGATGTGGCAACATGTGTGGAACATTATACAATACCCATTCTTTGACTATTTTAGCGGTATGTTTAGGATCATTGTCCGATTGAAACCAGTAATTACTTGGTAAATTCAATTTTGAGACACTGTCTTTTAGGTAGAGGTCACGGTTTTGGACGTGTATTGAGGATACACGTATTCACGTGTTCACGTATACTAATATATATCCGTATTTTAATCCGTGTACTTCTTTATACACGGATACACGGGTACTGAAGTAAACGTGTACACGTGTATCGAAATACACAGATAATACACGGGTACACGTGTATCGAGCTACACGGATAATATACGGGTATCCGTTATTTTCAGTACACGTGTATTATCTGTATATTGCAAAAAGGAACCGTCTTTTGCCGGAAAATGTAAACATTTTGGTTTTTCTTCATCAAAATAAACAGTTAATTGATTAAGGTTTATTAACAGAAATTATGATGTTTGTTAATTTTCGAAACCTCTCATGTTAACTCTTGTATATTTCAATGTACTATCCGTGTATCCGTGTACTTGAATACACGGGCACACGTGTATCAAAATACACGGATAATACACGTGTACCCGTATATTCAAGTTCACAGTTATACGTGTATTATCCGTATATTTTGATACACGTGAACACGTGTACTTCACTAAAATTTTTAAGTACTTTGTTTCGTCCATTATTCCGTCAATGAACACAAGGTTCCCCACTCCACTAGATTCCCCATTCCCCATACAGCCCCAAACTAATACAGATCCACCATTATGTTTAATAGTCGGCCGTAGATTTCGCGATTCCAATTCTGTGTTCTGTTTCCTCCAAACTTTTTTACGTCCATCGCTACCAAATACGTTGAATTTATTCTCATCAGAGAATAATAGTGTATCCCAAAACGCGCGCGAAATACTTTTATAAATAAATTTTTCGACGAATTGTAAACGCATAATTTCATTTTTCTTGCTAATAAATGATTTTCTCTTTGGAACGGAAATGGTGAAAAACATAGTTTTACACGACTTTTGATCAGTTTCTGCTTAAAATCCACAAAATCGTACATCTTTCGATGCGTGTCGTTTTCTCCTGCGTCAACCGATTTCGATGAAATTTTCAGCATGTGTATTACTAACATAGATTTACAAAACATATATTTTAAAATTTCATTAAGAGCCCAAATAAAAAAGTTTAAAAACTGCTTTTTTTTTATTTTTGCATGCAACCTTGTAAATTCTAATTCTTGGAAAATCTTTTTTGCAGATCATTTAGTAAACCAATGCTTCTAATTGCTTACAAACCATCAGGTCGTTTGGTGCAATTATAAAAAAGTTATAATGTTTTAAAGTGCATTCAAATACTTTCGTGGCTCACTGTATGTGTCCTTTGTTTGTTCACGATTTAGAGTATAATCGTTCGAATACTTTGTAGAGCAACTATAGGTGTGTGCGATGTCGTAATAGATAGAAACCAGTGTTCTATGAAAGGTCATGCAGCGTGCATTTCTTTTACCTTTTATCGGTGTTAAGGTCAGCATCTCCTCGAATGTGTGTGAGTGCACACATCGCTAGACCACGTATACGTACGCAAGGATTGCAAGGGTCCGGGATTCCGCTTCTGATTTCTCAATAATACAAAGACGGGATTTCTTAGTAACCAAAATCGCTAGATGAAAGATTAATCTAGGATGCTGTTTGCCTCAAAAGTCCTACTTTTACGTTTACGTCGCGTAATTCTTATTATTCGGCAGCATGTCGCGGAGCAGCGAGAAGCAATGTGACAGACGACAGTGCTGCCGCTTATCGTGAACGTAAAAGTAGGACTTTTGAGGCACATCGCATCCTAGATTGATCTTTCATCTAGCAATTTTGACTAATAAGAAATCCCGTCTTTGCATTATTGAGAAATCAGAAGCGGAATCCCGGACCCTTGCAATCCTCGCGTACATATGGTATACGTGGTCTAGCGGTGTGTGCACTCACACACATTCGAGGAGATGCTGCCCTTAACTGTAATCATAACTATAGTCTTATCACATAATGAATCGACTTGATTTGAATGAAGAGCTCGCATTATGCTGCAGCTTCCACTGTGCTTTACTTTGTCATAACAATCCGTTAGGTTCGCCCAAATAACATTTCCTATCCTCACTAAATCTGTGATTGTCAGGAAGAATGCCGCATGTCACATATTTTCACTTCCGAGATACACACATATTACTTTACCTATCCGAAGCCTATTAATAGGATTTTCAATAATTGTGCTGCACCAAAAGAAAGCATAGAGATTTTCTTTTACTTTGCAATCTTAAATGAAACTATTAGATGACGTTATTGAGGGTGACTTGTTAGATCACAATGAAAATTGCTGTTGCTATTGAAGGTTCCATTAAAAAGTGTTTAGCCCATAGATTTTTCAAAATTATGCAATAATCACCGGTCGGTAATGTGTTAACACTAAATCTACCACGAGGAGTCAAATGATCAATTTAGATTTTTTATTTGACAACTATTGAAATTGTAAAGGTGTTTTCATGGTAATTTATTGAATATATTTTTTTACTCCAATATATATTATGTACTAAAAATCGCACAAAATATAAATAAATTTAATCTTGTTATTTGTATAATACTATACACATCAGTCACTTTTGATGGTCGGTAAGTTTAGTGTTAAAGTTTTGATCACTAAATGCTTTGACATAGAACATTGGTTAAATTTCATTATTTTCTCGAGCCTTTAGAATTTGTTTCCATGGCTTCTTTTCTGGTACGTAAGTCCTACACTATAAAGCTTGATTAATGCATAAACTCAAATTTTTTGAAATTGTGACATGCGGCGTTTTTCCTTGCAACCACAGAAATATGGCCTGATATAATCGCGACAAAAAACATCTCTCAGCTAATACAATTGCATGTAGAATGTATGTTTGTATTTTCTTGTTAATTTCGCAAGTTATATAAGTAAATAATTTTTTTCTGCATTCTATCTATTCTAGAGATTTTTCCAGAGTATGTGAATACTCATTGTTTACAAAACATTAGTTAATAAACAATAATTTTGCGAGGATCTGTTTGAAATTGATTAATACTTTATAAAGGATTATCCAAAAGTACCTTTAGGATGTTGAATGAAATGAATGAATGGATGTTGAATATCTGTCAAACGCCATGTTTGTTTCTTGCACTTTCTTGTATTTCTAACCTACAATGATAGACAATTTTAACAATGGAGTCGTATACCATTGAAGAGCGTGTTAAAGTTATTAAAATTTATTTTGCAAATCAGTGTTTAATAAAAAATACTCATCGAAAACGAGAATGAAGATGCAGTTACAGTGAATGGTGCACGTTATAATGAAATGATTATTGATTATTTATGACTGAAATTAAATGGAATCGACATAAGCAATGTTTATTTTCAACAAGATGGAGCTACACACAACGCGTGGAAACGTCACTTTATTGCGATCGAAATTCAATGGTCGATTAATTTCAAGGAATGGTGATGTGAATTGGCCTCGTTCGATTTTCGAATTGATGTCTGTAAACGTGGTCGTGGTGATCACTTGACAGATATAGTCTTTCACACATAATTGTCATAGATGATATCTGATAATTAAATAAAAAAAACCAATGAAATTAAAATTAGTATGTTTTTTACTTAAAAAAACTTCCTATAGTCTATTTTGGATAACCCCCTGTATACCCACTATACCTACAGTGAACCACGAAAGTATTTGAACGCACTTTAAAACTTTTTTATAATTGTACCAAACGACCTGATGTTTTGTAAGCAATTAGAAGCATTGGTTTACTAAATGATTTACAAAAAAGATTTCCCCTAAATTACAATTTACAAGGTTGCATGCAAAAATATAAAAAGCATTTTTTAAAACTTTTTTATTTGGGTCCTTAGTGAAAATTTAAAATATATGTTTTGTAGATCTATGTTAGTTATACACATGCTGAAAATTTCATCAAATTCGATTAACATACCTAAGAGCTGCAAGTGGTTAAATGTGGTGAAAATCATAGTTTTTCGCAACTTTTGGTCAGTTTCTGCTTAAAATCCACAGATTCTTACATCTTTCGATGCTGATTTCGATGACATTTTCAGCATGTGTATAACTAACATACATCTACAAAACGCATATTTTAAATTTTCATTACGCGCTCTAATAAAAAAGTTATAAATGGTGCTTCTTTTAATTTCTCATGTAATTCTTAGCAATCGCAATTTTTTCAAAATCTTTTTTGCATGGCATTTGGTAAATCAATTCTTCTACTTGCTCAAAAAAAGTCACGTCGTCTGGTTCGATCATAAAAAAATTATACTATATACTGTTTTAATGTGTGTTCAAATACTATCGTGGTTTACTGTATGTATTTAAAACATCGGTGTAATGATGATTGGAATGTTGGCTCGAAATGACGCTTTCTAGACCACTGTGCATTCTAAACCACTCAATTTGTCAACAAATGTACAATTTAATTAATGGACGTCCAGTTTCTGAAAGAATAGTTCATGCTTCTGTCACAATACAAATAGAAAGTTCGGTATTCTGAAAGGTTTGTGATTTTGATGCATTCAGTCTGATGGAAACACGTAATCTAGGAAAACTTCATTTTTCATTCAGGTGACGTGTAACCACATAACAATAGGTTGGCGTACGCATTGTTTCGCTCGGATTCAATCTCGGATCAATCAAAGTTGCCAAGCATGCAGAATTTGTATTTCGAGTAGCATGGAACCTCGTTCCACCGCAAGTCAAATCGACTTAATCACGTTGAGGTTTGGAAACTTTGACGAATCTGAAGAAGCTCTATGTTCTCCCCACTTGCAACGTGATTATTGCGTGCATTCGTGTACGTAGATTAGAACTTGTATAGTTTCACGTTTCAATTATTCAGTCTAGGACGTACTTTCTAAATTCGGTATCAAAAGATTCAGTGATTAATATTTTATTGTGTTTCATAACGTGAGACACCCTGTATATGCACTGATGGCACACTAATGTGTTCAAAATGTTTGTAAAAGGCACACTAATTAGTACAAAAACTCTTCTTTTTATTTTAATTACATTATTATGAAATATTAACATTTTCAACTTGAAACAAATGTTTTAAAAAAAGGAGCGGGTGAGTTTGAGAATCAATATAAATTTTGAACGGACGAAATTAGAATTAATTATTTAGAATATAACTATTACACAGAATACATTACGTAGAATACTAACTATTACACAGTAATTAATTAACATATTAGCTTAATGGCACAGTAATTGATACAAGTACTGTATCATGAAATTGTTGATTGAACTGTTATTGAAATAAACAGTTATCGAAACTGAAAATTCCTTGACATTCCATAACGTTAATAACAGTTGTAATATATAAAGGCAAAATAATGATTGAAAATTATAAACAAACAGTTGGAGACACAATTATTACAGAGAAATACAACCCCAATCTTTTGGTTTTGCATTGATTAAAACATATTTCATTGAAAATCGAGTGTTTCAAACTACATATGACTGTTATTGAATTTTATGAGTTAAATTTCAATTTGAGCTCGTGTGTTTACACTTTCCGTTAATTTAAATTCCAATAATTTGTAAACGCGATGAAGCATTTAAGAATACTTGTGAATCTTTTATGTAAAAACAGATATGCTGGAATTTATGATCAAACGAATATACAGAAACGTTCAAAATATTTAAATTTTCTTTGAATTAATAATATGATGTAAAATTACAATCTAATTATAATCACACAATTGAATTAAATCTAAATTTTTCATGCGATTTTCATTTATTTATCCCATTTTCAATTTAGAGACGAGATATTTGATAAAACTTTCCCAGTGTTGAAATAGAATCTAAGATTTTGCACATATATATTTCGTTATAACAATTTGGATTCACTTTATTGAAAAAGGAAACTTCTCTCGCCTTATGAATGAAAAAATTAGGCCCTCAGCATTACGTACATTAAAGTGAAGAAGGAGCTCATTACTGCAGCACCAAAATCACTAGGAATCACTAATGATTCTAGATAAAGAGTATTATATGTAGATAAAATAAGAAGATATGGCAAAAATTAAATCGAAAAGTAATGAAAAAAACAGTAACAACAGTAAAAAAAGAAGGTAAAGTGGAGTGCACGAAAAGATCTACTTATGGAACTGAGAACTTAAGAAACAAAGAAAGAATTGATATTTTAAGAATTAAAAAGGAAGAAGAATTGTGAGAAAGAGAGACAAAGGCGTTTACAATTGTGAAATGTTGTAAACTTTCTAATGTTCTTAATTTAAAACAGCTTCAAACTAAAGATAAAAAATATTAATCAAATATTTGTTGAAAGATTGAAAAATAAAAAAATCATTTGTTATTGTTTACATTTGTCATTTGTTATACTCAGGATTTATTTAAATTAATGCCTAGATACGTAGTTTGTTTCCATAACCTCGTATATCCCGAATTCTAATCCGCAGTAATGGGTACGCAGTAATTGGTACATGGCTATTTTTCGTCCGCAATAATACGTACAAAATGACTTTATTTTTTAATATTTTCTTATGTTTAGAGGGCCACCAATATTTTTTGTATTCAGAAGTTGTATCAGAACAGATACACATATTATTATTTCATGATAAATTAGGAATAATATTAAAATAAAGTACGATCGAAGCATGAAACTGCAGTAACCGGCTACCCTGCAGCATTATATGTTATGTATATCATCCAACCTCTGGGCGTTTTTCCGTGAGGAATAAATATTCATGGCGACAGATGAATGCGTTAAAGTTGAGTTTATAACAGTTTCTTGAGAACAACAGTCGGAAAGGAAGACATTCTAGCGGCAATTGCGAAAGTCGCTCAATGCCAGAAAACGTTGCAAAAAGCGACGAGTCGAGTTCACTTTAAATGACGCGACGGAATCGTAGACTCGTTTCTACCTTTGCCCTGTCGTTTCAATAAGTAGCACGATCTTTGCAGACAAAGAGCAACGAGTATTCTGTCTTGTGTAACAGCATTAAATGTCAGGTCAAGAGACTGGCTCTGTCGGCCGGATTACTGTTACAGTCCGTGTACATACATATATACATATACGTGCGCTTTATTTCCCTGCAAACGCTTTGTCGCACCCAGATCTTCGCCATTCTCTGCACTTGCATCACCATTCCCCGCATAAAGTGCCTTCATCACGTCCATAATGCGCTTCGAATTTCTAACTCTTTCAGTAATAGTTTCAGATTACGCATTACCTATCAACGATTTAACGTCTAGGACTCACAGCCACGGATTTCTAAGCTCATGAATTTTTATGAAATAAAAGGAGAACTTGGTACCACCGATGGTACACGCTAAACTTTCCATTCAGACCGCGTGTACCACTAGTGGTACAAGCTGACGTATTTATTTATTGCGATAAAAACATATACTAGGTCATCCAGAAAGTTCGTAGCCTAACAATGAAATGACATGAAATAATGAGTCAAAATACATTTATTCTTCAGTATATTCTCCCTTAAGCTCAATACAATTTTTCCAGCGATTTTCTAATTAATTTACCCCATCTCTGAAATGATTTTCCTCGAGATCTCTAAAATACTCATCTACGGCTGCTGTAACTTTTTTGAGGTGTGGGAACAAATGGAAGTCAGAGGGGGCCAGGTCTTGTGAATATGGTGGATGCTCCAACAATTAACGTAAGTCCTTCAATTTGGCCATTGTAAGAACACCTTTGTGAGCCGGTGCATTGTCCTGGTGAAAAATGACTTTTTTCTTCTCTAAGCCAGATCTTTTCTCCCGAATTTGTGCATCCAGTTTACCCAAAAGGTTTGAGTAATACTCTCCTGTTTTTGTTTTCCCGGTTTGAAGGTAATCAATTAACAAAATTCTTTTTGCATTCCAAAAAACGGATGCCATGACATTCTTTGTCGATTTTGATCACTTTGGCTGCTTTGGAGCTGAACAACCGGGCTCAGTCCACTCTGCAGTTTGTTGTCGCAATGCAGGATCATAGTGATAAACCCAAGTCCCATTCATGGTTACAAATCGACGCGCGAAGTCAGTTTTATTTTGTTGCGAACGATCCAAATGTTGTGGAGAACATTTCACGCGAATGCGTTTTTGATCCGAATTTAATGAATGCAGCACCCATCTTGTTAATAGCTTTCTCAAACCTGATTCATTAGTTAAGATCTCATGAACTGACCCAGTTGAGATGCCTGTGGTCTCAGCTAAATCAACCACAGTTAATCGGCGATCTTCCAAAACCAAATCATGGACATGATCAATCATGTCTGAAGTGGTTGCAGTTTTTGGACGTCCTGAACGTGGATCATGATTAATATCTGTACGACCATGTTTAAATAGAGCAACCCATTTTTTTACCATTGCATATGAAGGAGCACTGTCCCCTAACACATTCGCCATATCATCAAAAATTTCCTTTCCGCTTAATCCTTTTTTATATAAATATTCAATGACTGCACGATTTTTCAAGTTTTCCATTTTTCAAACCAAAGCAAACACGTCTACTTTAATCAGCTGCCTGAAGTAAGTTATTTGACAGATCGATTTGGAATCGATGGTATGTTCACATCAAGCACGGATGTTTTCAACAACGATATGTTTTTGCTGCCCCCAAAACCATCTATGTGTCAGCCTACGAACTTTCTGAATGACCTAGTACTTTTATAAGCCTTAGGGCTATTAATTATAAGTCTTAGGACACCTCTGGTTTTTAGTAAAACTCTGGTATTTCGTATAGATTATGAACCTTTAACTGTATTAACTACATAATATAAATATAATGATAATGATCCAAAACACACGTCGAAAATATATAAAAATTATTTGGTTCAACTTTAATGTAATAATTCATTAAAAATTATGAGATGGCCAACCCAATCAACAGATTTAAACCGTATAGAAAAATTATGGGATGAACTGGATAGACAGGTACGAAACATTTTCCCTACTTCGAAAACACATTTATGGAATATTTTGGAATGTGAATGGAATAATATAACAACAGAAAGTATGAAAAAATTGATCACGCGGATGTCAAGAATAGTGGAAACTGTAATAAAGAAACGTGGCGGATTCTTCGATGAAAAGAAAATATAAATATTTTCTTACAATACTTCTTGGTAAGATTTTTTATATATAAACCTTTGAATGAGCAAAAATTTGTTAGCATCCTTCAACGATTATTTCATTTTTACAGAGTTGAATACAAATATGATCACTGTACTAAGACTTACGAGCGGGAGTGTACATATGTATATACAATAACTTACTCAGATCTATCAAAGGCACCTTCTAAATTTTTATTATTTACAAACATAGATAAAAATTCAAAAAAAAAACAACATTTAAAAAAACTCAAGCCGTTTGGTCCAATTTTGAAAAAGTTATTCGTTTTTAAAGGGTGTACGAATACTTTTTACACTGACTGTAGATTATTCGCGGTATACGTTCAACTTCAAAAGACCAAATATTCAAATACTATAAAAAAACATCCATAATGTGCTTGTGGAGGCTATTGTATCGATCCTCACCTATAAAAGATGATTTTTACATGAAAAAAATGTCCAATCTTTGAAGAATGTGTTCTCATTTGTTAAATAAAAATTAGATACATTTTATAACAGAAAGATGCAATCGTTATCAGCACGATGGAAAAAGATTAAAACCAACGTGGATTGCATACGGATTGCCAACATGGATAACGGATTAAATAAAATATTTTTCATAAAGTAGTATACGATCCGTTCATAGAAACATCCTTCAAAATTTGTGTATTTATCCAAACATGATAATCGCCTAGCGAGCATAATAATCGTCACTTTGCTAAACAATGTAATAATCCATTTGAATAACCACGAATTACTAGATTATTACATAAATTCGTTCAGTTGCAAATACAAACATGTTCCAATTTTAACGATTTAGTTATGTATTATGTATAAGTTATGTATAAGTTATAGACTGACTGCAAATGCAAATGAAAATTACTTACAGTCAACGATTCCCTTGATCGATTATAATTCTCTACTTCGTTAATAAATAAAAAAAGATATTAATGACAACGAATTTATGTTACGAATCGATGCTGAACTTTGACTTTAACACAATGCACAGTAGTTCGAAATGACTAAAAGGCGGACTAAAGTCCCATTTTAAACTGCATCGAAAATGAATGATTTTTTGGGTTATTAGAATGTGCACACTAAATGTTGGCATAAAAATTAATTGCCATAGTTCACTCAGAACATTTTACGAGAGCTTTGGAATCAGACAAAAATGCCTGTCTCAGAAGAATCATACTATTCTCTGAAGTTATCGTACTTTGTGGTATCATACATTTGTAAAGATAACAATTTCATCTTTGAGTGTAGCAGTGTTAAAGAGCATTCTTTGAACTACAAGTTATACATACATATATCAAAGGGTACGATAAGGAGGTCAAAAGTGCCCGTAAACCAAATTGAATTTGCAATAGGCTATTCGGTAGCTTATCCAAAGAAAATAGTTTGTGCCAATTTTCAACCCTATATGTCGACATAAGGGATAGAGTAATGGGGTGGCAAAGAAAACCAGGTTTTTCTGTCATTTCTCTTCGTTATTTTACTCCTTTATTTTTCATTGTTTTATGGGACTTTCACTAACTTATTTCTGGTATTTTTCTGATTAAAATGACACCAAACACGATA
>CM052250.1:12958253-12992316 GCA_028455795.1 Lasioglossum marginatum | reverse complement strand
ATCTAGGAATAAGTTTATATGATAATGGTATAAGTGGTAATATATTATAAACACTAAAAATTATTATAGTGATATGTGTGTAGATATTAATTTTTATGGAATAAAAGGAGAACTTGTTTACTACTCTTATCTAACACTGAATTTCAAATAATAGCTAGTAGTACGGACACATTAAATCTCTTGATCGACAAAATAACAAAGTTTTCCTCATTTCAAAGCTAAACTTGATAAATTAAAGCGGATAGTGCATCGATTTATGATTCGATAGGTTCTAACAAGTTTACATTCAAAGTTGATTTAAACTTCTGTTTAAATGGATTCGTCAATTTTGTTAGCACCAGAAACAATTAAATGCGATGAAATTATTTTTCAACCAGTTATTTCAGTCTGAGTTATACCTAAGTACAATATATCTTGGTATTGATAGCGTTGATAGGAAACGAGCTAATGACATTATCATAGCAATGATTATGCAGCGGATCTTTATGCAAAATAAAAATGATGTACCTAAATGGCAACAAACTGCAGTGAAATAGAAATTTTTTTTTCTTAATACGTTTAATAGGTTGAAAATAATATTATTTTTAAATTCTTCTATTGTTTTTACCGTCTTAAATTGCACCTATTCACTTTTATCATGAATATATAAAATCTGCTGTTTAGTAATGGTAGATATTATAATTAATCTTTGAATTATTCTCCTTTTTGTATGATATTTTTACATTGTTTTGTACGTCTAAGCTACTTTTAGGAGAAAATATGATTACTTTTCTTGAATTTCAATTCGATTCTTATTTGACTTGTTACAATCTACGTAAACTGGAACAAAAGTTGTTTCGCTTTCTGTTATTCTATTAGTTAATTTCAGTTTTAATGAGAAAAGTCTGGCATGTACAGTAATGGTGGAAGTATTAAGTATACTTATAGCCGGGCCTAACTTAAAATTTTAGCAACGCCATGTTAACAATTATACTGAGAATTAGTTAGTCGAGGATTTGTTAATCCTACTTTTAAGCAAAATTTTAGGGCGCCATTTTGGCTGTAAGTGTGAGAAAAATATTGATGTTTTAAATACCCAATTAATAGAAAATTTCACACATCCTGGGTGCGCCAGGATAAGACTGTTCTTAAGAGGCGGCAATTTGTCTTTTTGTCCGGGGCGTCGTAACCGCTAGAGCGGAGCCTGATAATGTTTGTTTCTATTAAATTAAGTTTCAAATTTCAAATTTGTTACAGTCCTTAAACCGGCATTAGCGTTTCAGGAATTTAGCGAGTGAGACTCGTCATGAAGATTTCAACAAAGTCTAATAAATATGAATGTTATGCCTTTCTTTTTAGATAAAATACAATTTGATTCATTTCTAATCAATATTTAAGCATTAAAATAAATGTAGCCATACAAAGAATATAAATTTTCTTTTCTCTTCTACGACATTTTTGAGGATAAAGACGTTTTAATCACTGTGACTGTAAAGAAAATGGCACGGCAATGAAACCTAAGAGGTAACACCTTATTAATATTTTAGGTGTCTGAGTTGCCCAAAATTTGGCTACCGTTTAACATCCTCCTTTGTTACCTCTGGAAGTCGATCAATAATTAGTGGATAGTACATCGATTGTATGTCTATGTCGATAGTGTCGCGATAGTATAGCGATACTATAACAATAGTAAGATAGTGCAGCGATAATGTGACGAAATCTAATGACACGGTAGTTCAACAGTTGAACTGTTTCTATATCTTCAAACATATTTGTCTTTTCGTGTACAATTATTAAATAAGGTATTAATATTTCTTAAATAATTTCTACTACCACTTCATACAGCGTGTCAGACATGTGGATTAAGTAAGTCATAATTTTAAAAAAATACCACGAAATGATACCAGACCTCTACTTGTGGACATTTTTACGTCAATTAATGTTTCCAAAATAAAAATCGATGCAAAAAAATTGTGAATATTTCAAACTTACGCAGTTGTTAACTAACTAGTACTTGGCTATCCATATAATAATAGGTTTGTATTAAGGGGACGTTACACTTTCTCGGTCGAAAATTTTAATAATTTTTATGGGACTGATAAATTAATGAAAAAACATTTTTTGAGTCCGTACTTGAGTCCAAGAAAAAAATGTTGTATAATTTTGTAAATTATTTTTTTGTAGGGGTTTTTTTGCAGCCTCATGGAAGTTTTGATCTGCTGGCGTGCACAATTGCGGCTCACTGGAACGTTTGAAAAAAGAGAATTATCCTCAGAAATAGTATGACTATGACCCCAGTATAGACTACGATTATTTTGTTCGAACAAAAATTCACAAAATAGCATTTTCTTCGTAAAATAATGTTAAAAATTCAGGAAAAAATTATCCAATCTTATTTATTCTATTCTATATTGGGGTTATAGACATACTTTTTCTAAGGATAATTCTTTTTGTGCAGACGTTCCAGTGAGCCGCAATCGTACACGCTAGCAGATCAATGACTTCCATGACGCTGCAAAAAACTCCTATAAAAAATCATATACAAAATTATATAAAAATTTTTTCTTGTATTTGAAGCCTTGAGATATATGTCAAAAAAATGACGGACTGATAAAATATTTTTTCATTACTTTATCAGTACCATAAAAATTTTTACCGTTGAAATTTTCGACCGAGAAACTGTAATGTCTGTTGGAATATAGGTATAAAAATAAACTGTGAAGGCTATATAAACTATAAATGGAATTTTATTTAGATCTATATATTTGAAATCACGTAGAGAGGCACGTCTATACTTTTTGAGATCTAGGATGCGAGTGAGAATCGTTCTGGAAAAACGAATGACGATCTCAGAAACACTTGAAGGTTGAGTGTCCCATGATGTGGACCGCATAGATACAATGTATCTTTCGAGCGTTCTCGAAAGTAAAGCAATAGTATAACCTACTAAGTAATAGTAGATTATTTTTGTTTCTTACATAAATTCCAACAATGTCCCCTTAAATAAATGACGAGTTGAAGTTTACAAATGCATTATACCGAATACAAAATTCGTAATGAATATTGTGTAAGAGAGAGCAATATTCACACATCATGATTGTGTATGTATGCTAATTGAAGAGCTTAGTGGACAAACATGTTGAGTGACATTTTTGAAGAAACGAAGATTTCCGGGTGAAAGAACAGCTTTTGTTGAAAGATGAAAGTCTACAGAATCTTTTGCCGCCAAGAACAATTCAATATCTTTTATAATAACATCACAATATTTGTTTAATGTTGAAAAATACGTTTTTTCAAAATCATGTTTCTCAAAAACTGTATGTGTAGGAGAAAAATTAAGGGCAGATTCGGAATCAGCGCAAAAAGCTCTATAAGATCCACCCGACAGTAATTTGGAAACATAAAAAAAGTTGAAATTTGTTGAACAGTGTTATCTTGATCAACAGCAGTAAACATATGTACAAGTGACGCAGTCGACTAACAGATGCGTCGGATTGTATTAAAACTTGAATTCATTTTGTTGTTGAAATCGTTTGAGCCAATGCTTTAAACATAATGGAACAATGGAACCAATTAATCTATTAAACATAATAGAGCAATGATAAAAATAGTATAACATACAGTGGGTGTAAAAAGTATTCGTACGCCCTTTAAAACAGAATAACTTTTTTACAATTGTACCAAACGACCTGATTTTTTATAATCAATTAGAAGCATTGGTTTACGAAATGATATTTCAAAAAAGATTTTCCAAAAATTATAATTTACAAGGTTACATGCAAAAATAAAAAAAGGCATTCCTTAAAACTTTCTCATTTGGGCCCTTAATGAAAATTTAAAATATATGTTTCGTAGATCTATATTAATTATACACATACTAAAAATTTCATCGAAATCTGTTGACGCAGGAAAAAACGACACGCATTGAAAGATGTACGATCCTGTGGATTTTAAGCAGAACCTGATCAAAAGTCGTGTAAAACTACGATTTTCACCATTTTTGACCGCTTGTAGCTCGTGTGTATGTTAATCGATTTCGATGAAATTTTTAGCGTGTGTATAACTACTATAGACCTAAAAAATATAAATTTAAATTTTCTTTAAGGGCCTAAATAAAAAAGTTTTAAAAAATGCGCTTCTTATTTTTGCATATAACCGTGTAAATTATAATTTTTCGAAAATCTTTTTTGTATATCATTTCGTAAACCAATGCTTTTAATTGATTATAAAAAATCAGGTCGTTTGGTACAATCATAAAAAAGTTATTCTATTTTAAAGGGCGTACGAATACTTTTTACACTCACTGTATATGATCTATTTCAACAGGACTCTCGAGTGCCTAGTTTCCTCAGTTATAAAATAGCAGGAACAACAAAACAATCTACAAGGGCTAAATCATTTTCAATGTTGATCCATATTATCACTCCTCCATGTACATTTTTCCAGTGTCGATCTGATGAGATCATTTCACGCAAGCAGACTCGCGTGAATTTATAAGTAACAGAACCGTTAAAGAATAATGAAACAAATAATTTTATACGTAACATAATGTACTGCTTCACACATTTTTTATTTCATTAGATTTACTCATGAAAAACATAGAACTTAAACATAGAACTAATTTTCTTTTCTTTAAATACACCTACGCGAACGTGGAATTGTATAAAGTTCTCCAATGCATAGATACATTATATAACATTCATTAATTTTAAGAAATGTCTGTAAAATTCTCCATAATTATCATATCGTGTCATAGCTTAACCCTTTGCACTCGAAGTTATTTTATCACGAAAATTAAACATTTCTTCTGACCTAGAATAATTTCATTCTATATAATTTTTTTCATTTTATGCGTGTGAAATTGATATAATACCTCATACAATATTTAAATGTTTAGTAATTGATTGGATACCGTCTTATTTAACACTAGAACTAACAGTCATAATGACTGGTTTGACAATTTCATTTTAAAATTCTTACTTCATGTTACCTTTTTTTCCGCAATAATGTGATAACTTTTGCAGCGATCACTAAAGGTGTAATGTAATGAATTTTATTTTTGTTTAATTTATTCAATTAATTTTGTATCATGGCTACTTATACCAATACCAGTCATTTCGACTGGTACGTCTCAAAGAGGAAAAGTATCCTATAATCTGTTTACTGAACCGGAAATCATTTATTAGATATTTAGATAGATTTATCGATGTTTTGTTATGAAATTTTATCGCACGCGAGGTATTATTCTGGAGCCACAACATGAACATAAACATAGCTGAGATGTAATGTAACATAGTCATCGATGTTGCTTCACGTGGTCATTTTGTATACCATAGTCGTTGGAATAGGACCTAATTCTTTATTATGTAATGATATTTTATAAGCCCTAAAAATGGCAAAACCATTGAAAATCTCTGAATTGTTGCAAAAAGTGAACAATATATCAATGGAATGCTCTGATATCATAGGATGGCGAATTATATGAGCATGAAGGAAATGGATCAGGAGAAAATGAAATTGAACTTTATAGTGATAATATAGTGATAGTGAGATTATAGACAAAGAAAATGTTGAGGAGTCCTCGGAAAATGAATTAGAAAATGTTTTGAATTTACATAAAATAAGTCGTGATTGTATGCCTTCAAGTTCTGAAGATGATAATTATAGTATACAAGACCATTCCGCAGACGGAGTTGGGAAAAAATAAAAGAAGGGTCTACTGCTGGAAGATTACCACTGCATAATATTTTCAGACATATTCGGCACTATATTTCTTTTGTGAGATACTAATAAGTTAATAAATATAAAAATATTCTATTATTTCGTATTTTTTAAAGACCAGTCATTATGACTGGTTTTAGTAGAAATAATAGCTTCGTCTTAACTGTCGGTAGTTCTAGTGTTAATAATGCTAACAATAGTTTGAGTAATGGTACAGCAATTTTCAGTGGTGACTCTGAGGCACCACGCGAGTACTATGTTAAGGGTTAAAGTAGAAAATAAATTTTTTCGATGTGGGAAACTCTACTAACAATTCGCAAGCCCGGTGGAAATTTTTCGCGTTCATGCGAGCCATCGTGGATGTATGCAAATACTAATCTGTTGCTGCAAGGAGTATTTCGCGTTGATCCTCTAATTAAAAATTCGCTGCCCGCGATGTAACCATTAAAAATAGATGATATTAAGTTGGGGAAAAATAAATCCATTATTTTTACGTTTATTTCAAGACTTTATTTAACATGGTTAGGATTGTCCGATTTGGCTCTAATATGCACCGTTTTGTTTGATAATTTGTTGCCATTTTAAAGGTAACTTCATAATGCCTCTCTCGTAGAAGCCCTGGTCCCTATTGGCGAAAAACTCGACTAAGCGATTTTCACAATCTTCTCTTGATGCCAATTTCTTATCACTAAGGAAGTTTTGCAATGATCAAAAAAGATGGTAATCGCTTGGTGCCAAGGCCGGACTATAAGGTGGAGAGAGAGAGAGAGAGAGAGAGAGATGCATCAAAACTTCCCAACCAAGCTCCTGGAGTTTCTGGCGTGGCACTATAGACGTGTGTGGCCTGGCGTTGTCCTGATGGAACACAACACCTCTTCTGTTGGCCAATTCTGGCCGCTTCTGGTCAATCGCTAGCTACAAACGGTGCAACAGTAGAGGTTCGAATTTAGTGTTTGGCCATATGGAAGCAGCTCATAGTAGATGATTCCTTTCCAGTCCCACCAAATGCACAGCAAAACCTTCCCTGGCCGTTAATCCTGGTTTGGCCACCGTTTGAGCCGCTTCACCGATCTTTGACCACGATCGTTTTCGCACAACATTGTCGTATGTGACCCATTTCTCATCCCGGTTACCATCCGTTTAAGAAATGGGTCGATTTCGTTCCGTTTGGCCAAGGCGTCGCAGATGGAAATTCGATCCATCAGGTTTTTTGTGTCAATTCGTGTGGCACATCGAGCTTCTTTATGCAGATGGTTTAAAACTGTTTTGTCGTCAATCTATAGCTCTTAGGCGATGCTATGACTGCTAACATGCCGGTCTACTTCGATTATTTCCATGATTTTATCGACATTTTCGACGACGGGCCTACCTGTGCGAGGTGCATCTTTAACATCGAAAATACCGTCGGGAACATAAACTCCATTCACAATTTCAGCCGCCTGGCTTGCATTTTCGCCTTTATCAAAGCAAAATTGTAAAATATTCCGAATTTTCTCTTTGTTAACTTCCATCTTTTGACACAATCACAAAACTGTAAAAGAGTTTTTTGTAGTACGGAATGTCACTTTTCCAACGAGCACAAGTCTGAAGTTGTTTGACCAATATTTTAGGAGATATATATCACTACAGCCATCTAGCAGAGAAATAATGGATTTCTTTTTCCCTAACCCAATATTATGCAGGGACAAAGTGACGATATGATTCATGTTGAACATAAAAAGCTCTCGAATGGGATTATTGGTTTGCGTTTTTGTCAGGTCCAGTGGCACAATGTACATGTCGCTAACGAATGCACGTGTTGAGGTGAAGCCGGAAGCGTCTATTTTCAATCGCACGTCAACCACGTCCGGCAATTCTCAGCATTAGAGACGCGCAAGCCGTAAAGACTCTGTGATGATTTATTGCCTGAAAGCGGACCTTTAACTCGTTCCTTAGCCTCAATTCAGTAGACACGTATGGCCGATATCTCGGCTCTTGAGCCCGCTCGTGTTAGCGATAATACCATTGAATAATTGTAATTGATCTTATCTCGCCGTATGATCGACCAAGATAATCTTCAAATTCATCAAGATACATTTACCTACTGTTCCTGCGGCTAATCTAGAGCGATATTGTCAGCTAACTATACACATGCTTTTGTTACTTGAAAGCCTTTCATGCATTGTACAGGGTGGCAATTATAAAGTGTTACGTAATCTAGTTTTGGCTCGGGTATATTGGTGTGAACCACTACTAATCCAATTACAAAACTTCTTTATTTTTCATTATTTTTATGGGACTTCCATCAACTTATTTGTGACATTTTTTGATTAAAATCACACTAAGCACGATATAATTTCAACTGTATTTAGTGGTTTAATTGACGGTATGGAGTAACTTTAGGACATAGAAGAGGATAGCGAGTAAAAATGGAAAGAGAAACAGCGACCGCACTCGACAAAAATTAAAAACTTATTATATTGTTTAAAGTACCAATGCGATGCTAATTTTTTTATTTTCAATTTTCTTCTTATATGTGCAGTAAATATGGGCTAAATTGTATCTTGTTTGGTGTCATTTTAATTTCAAGTTGCTATAACTTCATAAATTTATGGAAATTAAAGAATACAGTCGAGTGAGAAAGTAATTTAATGATTGATGATTTGTAGGCAAATGAATATGATGAATGAAATAGCTTGTATTGTTTTTATTCAGAAGATGTAAGTAAATAAACAAATATATTAGTAGAACATATATTATCATTAGACAGCAGATATTTATGTATTTTCCAATTTTTGTAGACAAATTTCAAGAAAGTGGAACGAAATAAAATCTAATTTTTAATGGGAACAGCCTTTGTAGATCCAAAACAAATAAAATCTGTACAAAATTCTATCGAATTTTATATTCTAGCCCAGCGCTCGGATTTACTTACTCGCGGCGGCCGAGTTTCAAAGACTACGCCCCACAGTGGGATCTTTTGTCGAAATCGGAGACAAAATCAAAGAACTTCCGATAGAAATGAGATACAGCGATGAAATTTTTTTTAAATTAAAGCTGAAACTTTGCAGAATATAGGAAAAATAGGGAGATTTCGGTACGAACGTTTTTTAACCTTGAAAAAATTCATTAAACTTGCACAATTTCAAGAAAATTGTGGTTTTCCCAGTACTACACGCGGAAAAAATTTTTTTGTAACATGTTATACATAATTTCCCGTAGATTTTTTCACGCTGATTTCAAATCTGATCTCAAAATTTGTCCGCAACTGCAGGATTTTGCAAAAAATCGATTTTTGTGAACAAAACTAATGCAATCATTTTTTCGTTGAAATGATTTGACAACTAGTATGAAGGTATATTGTATTCTTATATATAAAACACCATAAAAATAAATATAATGAAGTATTTGAACGTTTACTTGACGTATATCACTCAAGTAACCGTTCAAATACTTCGTTATATTTATTTTTATGGTGTTTTATATATGAAAATACAATACACGTCCAAACTAGTAAGTTATCAAATCATTTCAACGAAAATGATTGCATTAGTTTTGTTCACAAAATTTTTGCAAAATCCTGAGGTCGTGGACAAATTTTGAGACCAGATGTGAAATCAGCGTAAAAAAATCTACGGGAAATTATGTATAACATGTTACAAAAAAATTTTTTTCGTGCCTGGTACTGGGAAAACCACAATTTTCTTGAAATTGTGCAAGTTTAATGAATTTTTTCAAGGTTAAAATTTATTTATCCCATATTCTGCAAAGTTTCAGCTTTAATTTTAAAAAAATTTCGTCGCTCTATCTCATTTCTATCGGAAGTTCTTTGATTTTGTCTCCGATTTCGGCAAAAGGTCCCACTGTGCGCCCCCTCGATATATACATTATTCTACATGAGAATTTAAGTTGAAAATATGGAATAAATTTGTTTTTCGTATGAGACTTCATTCCGGACAAAATCAATTTTGAAGTTCCGTCAAGTTTCCGTGCCTAGTACTTATAAGCAGTAGAATCAGTAGGCCATGATCAGACACGTCAAACGATTCTTATTCTATAGCCAACCTGATCGCCGAATTTTCAAACTCGATTTTCTCGAATACAAAGCGTCAAATGAAAAAAAATTACTTCATGTTTCCGAATTATTTGCTAATGTATAGTAAGGAGCATAACTGAACCAATAATCACAAGTTTTGTATGAACCATTATTTATTGCTAGGAATATAGAAGAATAACAAAAAATTAACATTATAATTATTTTTATCATAGTTAGAAGTAACTTAAGAAATTTTTTTCAATAATTAATGTCTCCTCGTTTAGCAATGACAAAAAAAAGAGATTGACTCGGTTTTGCACCAGTCCGTACAAGAAATGTTTACGTGGAATATTCTAGTAGTATGTTTACATCTAGCACTTTGGTATCAGTGTGCTGTTCTTTGCAATCAGTCGAACGGAAAAGTACGCAAGTGAAGTAAGAATAAATATGAACTCAATCGCTCCACATTATTTAAAAAAGTAATTTCTCTTTTGAATGACGGCTTATCAACGCATAAGACGGCGAAAACTTGCAGTGTTAGTCAATCGACAGTGCAGAGAATAAGAAAAAAATACTGTAAAAGTATATTATTAAATGTTGGAGGAAGACCAAAAAAATTATCACCGCAGGATGAACGAAGGATTATACGGTTTGTCACATCTGTGGTGAAGCTTCAAGTGCCATTATGGCTGCAAAGATTAAATTATTAAAAGAAGATACGAATATACAAATAAGCCAGTGGACAGCATGAAGAACCCTCAAAGGAACTGAGTTTAGAAGCATTAAGAAAAAAAAGAAGCCAATGTTATCGAAAAAAAATATTAAACGTTGTTTGGAATTTGCTACAAAATATAAAAACTGGACAACTACTGACTGGGAACGGGTTATTTGGTCAGACGAGACCAAAATTAACAGAATTTATTCAGATGGCATGTCTTGGTGCTGGATTCGTAAAAAGGAAAGGCTTAAACCACGACATGTGGAACAAACATTAAAGCATGGAGGCGGATCCCTAATGTTCTGGGGGTGCCTAACAGCATTTGGTGTTGGATCACTGCACCGAATTAATGGCATGAATCAATACATGTACAAGGATATTTTACAAGATCATCTCATAAATGCTGTTGAAAATATGCCTTTTGAAGAAAAAAATGTAATTTTCATGCATGACCGAGACCCTAAGCACACTGCTAAAAGTGTTAAAAATTGGCTGAGTACTAAAAAGTACTCCCAGAGAATCTATAGGAATAAATATCTCCGGATTATTGCAAAAAATTAGTAGAATGCCAAAGTGAAACTTATGCCAAAGCGAATTAGTGCAGTTTTACAAGCACAAGGGTTGTGGACGAAATATTAAAAATAAATAATATATTAAATATTGCCAAGTGGTGCAAAACCGAGTCAATCTATTTTTTTTGTCATTGCTAAACGAGTATGATAAACTAACTATAAGTACGAGTATGATAAAAATAATTATAATGCTGATTTTTTGTTATTCTTCTATATTCCCAGCAATAATTAATGATTTATACAAAACTTGTGGTTATTGGTTCAGTTATGCTCCTTACTGTATAATCACGGTTGTACCATCAATACCGGGACACCCTGTATAGATATTCTGACCGAGCATAACTATACATATAGTGACTCGGATTAATATTCGGACGTTCTAAAAAAGACGATAACTTCTTAATATTGTACTATACGATTTGAACTTCTTTGGGAAGCTAGAACAATTAGTTTACTACAGGATGTGAAAAGTAATTTTTTCAAAAATTACAATTGATCGGAATTGTAGAAAAAATACTAAAAGTTGCATTTTACAACTTTTTTATGTGAGCCCATATTGAAAATTTAAAAATACGTTTTGTAGATCTGTGTCAATTATGTGCACTGTGAAAGTTTCATCGATATCGGTTGATGCGGGAAAAAACGACAGGCATTGGAAGATGTAAGAATCCTTAGATTTATTACAGTTGGAAACCGAAAATCGTGAAAATCTGCAATTTTTACAATCTTTAAACGCTTGTAGCTCATTGCAACGTCGACCGATTTTGACGAAATTTTCAGAATATGTTTAATTGACACAGATCTACAAAACGTATTTTTTAAATTTTCAATATAGGCCCACATAAAAAAGTAGTAAAATACAACTTTTAGTATTTTTAGTTATTTTTAAACAATCCGCTGTCCTGCGGAAATCTGTGATAAGGTTGAATTTCTAACTTGATATTACGTGAAGAAAATTTTCAGGGAATAAAGTGAAATTACTCGTTAATCATTAGGTTTAGGGCTAATGAAGGTCAATACTTTTTTACTCAGAATTCGACATTCTTCCATATTTTGATATACAAAATATAGTATTCCATTTATAAAAACAAAGTCGACCTTCAAATCTCTGAAACGCTCCACCTGTAAAAAAATAAATACACTACATAATGTCCCCTTCAGACCATGCAACTTCTGTGTACAAAGTGCAACGCATACTTTGGAAGTTATACAGGTGTGCAAGTTGCGTGAACCACCCTGTATATCGCGACTATCATACAGCGTGGTTTGATGGAAATTGATGTAAGAAATGTGTGTGTCTCACAAAATTTACCTTGACCTTAAATTTCAAGTCCTAAAGATCAACAAATTTCATTGCATCGTATTCTACTCGCCACAGAGATACAAAGTGCAAAATTCTCTTAAAGTTCTCTTAAATCAATATAGTAAAGTTTTTTCATTATCAAACTGATTCTCTCTCTATTTATACTATATATTATATTTTCATTCAGTCAGATGGAGTTTGTATGTATAGGGTTCTATTGATGAAGCCGTTGTTATAATATTAAAATATTATACAGGGTGTCTCAGATGAAGGAGGCCACTTAAATATCTTCTTTATTTTTAATGGCACAAAAAATATTTATGGCATAATTTAAATAGTATCGAAGGAGGAATATCATAGAAGAACAATTTTTTTGTCCGGTTATTTTTTCATAGTCTTTTCAAGGTCATCATTATTTTTTATCGGGAAAACTTATCTTTTTTTATTTCATCTTGTAGCGGCTGAAAAATACATTTGAATATGCTTAAGTCATTACCTTCAGGTGACCTTGAGTACCAAAAAATGTGATAAAATCGTACGATAATATTAGGATTACATTTGAACTTACTGTTTATGTTATAAGTGCTCAAAGTGATTTCCGTCGGCAGCAATACACTTTCTGACACGATCAATCATGGATCGCGATACTTTTTATTGTTTCCGACAAGCTCTAATTATGCGATTCATCATGTCCTCTGGAATGGTAAGTTGCTGTTGGTAAACTTCTTCTTTTAGTTTTCCCCAGAGAAAGAAATCTAATGGAGTCAAATCCGGTGAAGGTGCTGGCCAAAGTGTGGGATTACGTCCAATCCAACGATTGGGGAATTTTCTATTTAATACTTGAACCGCTGCTCGTGAGTAATGAGCTGGTCAACCATCATGTTGGTACCACATAATCGCACTGTAAGAAAATGTAAGATAATAAGTGCTATACACGAGCTCTTGTTTATCGACATGTACCTATGTGTAGTTCGTGGGTGCGTGAGTGTCATGCACTCGTAACGTTTTTGTTTTGTTGAGAAGAAGGCAGTCACCTTTACGCTGCCATGTGATACGCATGTATATTTATTCCTTAATATATTTAATCAAAGTGTGATAATAATACGTTGCTTTTATTATCCCGAATCTTCTGACACGCACGAACACTTAATATCACATCTTCCATCAAGTCATCGTTTAGTATTCCGTTAATAAAATAAGGGCCGATGATTTTGTTATTTAAAATCCCACACCAAACATTCACTGTCCACGGTCTTTGTCTATCTACTTGTCTCATCCATGGTGGGTTTTCTACGGACGAGTAGTGCATATTTCTAAGATTCACCTGGCCGTGATTGGTAAAAGATGCTTCGTCAGTAAATAGGACTTTTTTAAAAAACGTTTCATCATCTTCCAATTGTTGTAACGCCCATCGACAGAAGAAGAGGCGATTTTCAAAATCTCTGCCGCGCCGTGAAGGTCCTGATGAAGCGATAAGTGAAATGGGTGAAATTTCTGGGTGAAATGCTTAACTTATTAATATTAATGTACTGCTCCAGTTACCTAATACTAATGTGCGGATTTTGGTTTACAGCTCTTCGAACATTTGTCTCATGCGTAACAATTTTAGATCTTTGAGGTTTCTTATTTATACAGTACCAGTTTGCTCGAACTTTTTAATTATTTTAGAAAACGACGAACGCGATGGGCACTTACGATCAGGGAATCGTTCTGTGTAGAGCCGTATAGCTTCTCTTATGCACCGTTTATAAATACATTTGTAGATCATTTCAATCTTCTCTTGCTTCGAATAATAATAAGCCACCGCACGTGTTTGCGTATTACTAACGAGCTCTTCGCACTTAACTAAGAAACAGACCTAGGTCATAACAGTTGATAAGGTTGATCGGCTTTACTTCTGTTCAGGTACTAGCTCAAATTGGATTGAATATGTCCAACTATAGGTTAGAATTATTCTTGTTAATACAATCAAAATATTAACCAAAACAATGATTTTGGGCTTTTAAATTACTTTTCAAAATCTAAATTTTAGTTTAAAACTCTTAAAAAATTATTATTGCTTGTCTAAACTGATAAAATGAAAGGTAGCAAAAATGCTGTCCAGGATTAGGGCATCGAGGCTATTTTTGAGGAAGCTGTTTTCTGTGGATTTTGGTAAATTAGAGTCGGGTAACAAATGCGACCTTGGAGAGTTTCGTCGAGAATCTTAATGGCGTTCGTGTTCGTCATAAATTTTGAGTATGCAAAGTTCTCACGACTCGAGGTGGCTTGCAATCGATCGTGTCACACGGTTTGGGCCTCAAGGAAATCCTTCTGTATTGTCAAATGTGGAGAAAGTCTACACTGTCGCCCTTAGAGATTGCGGGGCCCGGAGCAAGTTCTGCCCTGGCACAAAGACAATGTACGAAAAATTTATTATGTAATTCACCGAAAAAACGAATACGACATAAAAGACGCAGTCTGTCCTGATCTACAGATCCAGAGATTTGTCTAATATATTTTTCGATGTGGAAGATAAATAATTTAAAAGATATTCGAGAAAAACGATTTTATGAGCATTTAATTAATTATATTAATGTTTAAGGGCTTTGGGGCACGTTCTCCCGTTATCCGATTGAGCTCAAGCTTCGCACAGATTTTTTTTTAAATTATTTGGAAGAATGCTGGGGGTGTCGTAAAAGAAATTCAAAAGTCGAAAATAAGAGCCACCCTAGTGTGCAATCGCCATAGAAGTTTTCACTTTGGGCTGTTCTTTTTTTAATTAATTGGAACAATGCTGGAGGATGCCGTAAAAGATTTTTTGTAGAAATCTCGGAAATAAAAGCCACCGTAATGTAAGTACATATAGTCAAGGGAAAAAAGATAGGACACTCTAGGTTTCTTTGTGTTTCCAGCATGTTATGAAGAAAAACGTATATAAAAATATTGCAGTCCTCAATTAGAACAATGTGATGCTACACGCGTCGTATTTTCCCTTCTCAGTTGGAAAAATGAATATTTAATGATACAAAAAATTTTTATATGGACTTACCATGATTTGTGGTGTGACATTGCAAATTTTGCGACGTCACTTCTCCGTTAATTACGGTTGCGATTTAGCGAAACAATGAACCGGGCCGACATCTAACGAGAGACCAACAAAATCACAGGATTCGAGAGCGCTCCCTAGGAGATTCCGTATTTCGAAAATCACATCTAATGACATCTGTCGCGCGTGCCGAGAACGGCAAGTTTACAGGGCCGTATCACGGACACGGAAAAAGCACCCCGACCGTCCGTCCGGGATTTCTCGAGGAGAACGACGCAGCACTGGATCCGCCCGCAGAGAACAAATTGCCAATATTGCAAAGTCCCATGCACGGGCCATCATCACTTGAAACGAGAGCACACGGGCCACCAACCCGGAGGTGCCGAACAGAAGCTCTTACGGAACACCACGTCGTCTCGATATTTCGCGGTCCCGACGCGACGCCGCCTCATCCCGCTGAAAGAACAGAGCTCCTGCATGGGTGGTGCGATCGCATTCAAGGGAGGCCGAACCTTCACCGGTTGACAAACGACCGGATTTTCGTTTCGCGCTATGGTCTGGGGCCCAAGGACCCTCGTAGGGACGATCATGGTGGGTGAGACGTCGCGTGCGTCAGCACACTAACCAGGGAAATTCGATTTTAATTTGAAAATTAAACATTTCTTCCTAGCTACAATATTTCCATCCCCTAGGATTTTTAAAATTTTATGGAAATGGAATTGGTATAATAGCACATACAATACCTAAGTGTTTAGTAATTGATTAGATACCGACATACACTACTGTGCAAACGAAAGAAGCACGCAGTACAATTATAAGATATAATGACAAACAATATATTTATGTAGAAATTGTATTGTACAATGATTGATTTATTGCATTTAAAGTATTAGATAATCCGCAATAACACAAATTCTCAGAACTATTCAATTAAACAGCGGAATCCTTTTTCAAAACTGTGTTTATTTGATCTTTTACGCTATTCTATTAAATATGGCTGGGTGCTTCTTTCTTTTGCACAGTAATATATTTAATAATGTAAACAATATTTTGAATAATGGTACAGTAATTTTTAGTGGTGCCTCTCTCTCTCTCTCTCTCTCTCTCTCTCTCTCTCACGATCGCCATTCGAGTGCTAAGGATTAATATCGTTGTGCTGGAGAAACTGGCAGTTGTGCTGACTTGTGCTAGGCTAGCACAACTCAGATATATGATTATATGCTATTTGGATAACTGTTACTAACTTAAACGTTAATTGCATCTCCAAAACTATTATTTACCATAACTTCTTTATTTATTATTTTTTTAAAGTAATACTTTAGCACAATCTTAGCACAACCTAGCACAACTTAGCTCAATAGAGAAAATTGAAAGAAAATTAAAAGGTGGGGGGGTTACAAAAAAATCGATTTTTTCAATTTTTAAATTTATATTTATAGATTTATCGGACAGATTGATGGGACCAAAGATACGATATAATAAGTTTCGCCGTTTGCAATTTATAGGCCCTTACATAAAAGGATAGAAGGGTTGATTTCTCTCTTAGAGAATTGTTAGGTGGGTCTAATAAACAAAAAGTCCAAAGTTTCGTCAAAATCGGCGTGTATCAGTCACCGGGGTTTCCTGGTTACTGCGAACGTGTCGAAGTAACTAATGTTGTAGAACTCATGCCTATCATTATCTGAAATACGAATATCTTCTTTATCTGCGGATGTCGTAACACTCGTTTCGAACTTCTCGTTTCTTCTAGATACAAGGTCAATCGTACGCGACCCAATTTAAATGTATCGTGTGAGTAATTCACGGCTCTTTTGTCAAGAAATTCTCATGCATTTATAATTTCATCACTTTCGCCCGTTTTCCCGCGCTCAGCAATAACGGCGCGGCGTTCGAAGTCCGACAACGCCATTGTTCGAGGGGAATGGCTCACCATAGCACACTGTGCCAATTTTGTCGCGCGTGCGCGTGCGCGGGCGGTTGCGAAACGGCGCGGCGCCGCACGTCGACAATTATTCATACAGTGAGAAGGTTGCATTGTCTGGTTATTGTTGTCTAGGAGCCGGCCACGTAACGGGGTCTTCGATCCCGTGGAAAATATTCCGGCAACATGTCCGACAATGATTACGAATCGACCGATTAATCCCGCGACGCACAGTGTGGACAAATAGGCCAAAATTCAGCACTTCTCTAAATTTGGTTACTAATGTAGGGGAGACAGGGGCTAGTCAACTAATGAAATTAGTCGACTATTCCATTCTAATTGTAATACTATAAAGTAGATGATGCTGCTTTCCGCGATATTGAAACATAAGAATGACTAGCTCACCATGTAATGTGCTGTCGTGAGCGAAACTTGCATGTTATACCAATAAGAATAAAAAATCTAGAAACATTGGCGATGAGTAAATATTTTTGTTTCGACTATTTATCAATTTTTGTCTATTAAGTACTGCTTGATATTTTCTCGTGATTAGTTTAAGGAAATATGATACATTGACTATAGTTTGAGGTATTTTATTTTATCCGGTGCATTGAGGCGTATACCCTTACAATGATAAAAATGTCGAACGGGCTACTTGACACAGCATACGATTTACGTCATTCAAGAAAGATTCCTTGTCCTCAGAATCAGAAGATGATTCAGAATGCTTGATCTGCAATGAATCTTACACTGATAGCGTTTGTGGTGAAAACTGAGTGCAGTGCACACGTTGCAGCAAATGGGCTCACGAAAAATTTATCAGATGTATCACAGTATTAACTATGAGCAGGATGATGATTTGTAAGCCTAATTAACTTCCCGATATATAGGGAAGTTATTGTAATTTGGCTTAATTTTGCCTACAAATCATCATCTGATTCCCTACAGTAGATATCTATGTAAATAAAAATTTAAGTATTGTTAATACTATTATTTTTTCTTAAACACTTAAAAGTAACTGTTAAGTCAACTAGCCTCATCAGATATGTCTACTAACCCTACAACCGAGGTTTGTTGACTTATTGCTCTCACTAATCTAAATTTGATTAAAACTACAACTAGGTTCAATCAAAGTGTTTTTCAAAATTACAGTGGCCCGCGGACACCATGCTACTCGAGAAGTTATTGCTGTATATCTCGACTGTTAATGAACGTAAAGAATTCGTCGTTTTTTAATAAGAAAAACACTTATTATTAATGCTAGAAACATAGTTTTTATTTATTTAATTTGTACACTTTTCGCATTAATCAATGTTAAACAAAATAATGCTCAATTTTGACGTCGCAAAAATATTCGGACATTCAATACGCTTCGCAGTCTGACCGCCCTGTTAAGCCAGGTACGGTGTTCGGTGGCAATGTTTGTAAACATAAGATGTAAGCACTATCTGGTAAAGTTAGTTTCATTTCGAACTTCGTTCGTATCGGACGTATTAGTTGTGAAAATGCCACGTAAAGATAAGAATACATCGTTTGATGTACGTCAACTTGTTATTTATAATCGCGAAAAAGGGAAATCATATCGAGAAATCGGTACATTATTAAATTTGAGTAAGAGTACTGTAGTGGATATCATACGAAGATATAATCGTGCGGATAGAATTGAATCTATTCCTCAGAATGGTCGTCCAAAACTACTTGACGTTCGCGACAAATGTAATATGATTAGGAAAGTGAGGAAAGATCCTAGTTTAAGTGCCCCGAGATTGTCTGGAGAATTGTTTGAAGAGACCGGAAAGAAAGTTCATTCTGATACAGTTCGTCGAATGCTTCATAATTGTGGATACCATGGCAGAATTCCACGAAAAAAGCCATGTATTAACGATATGAATCGAAAGAAAATATTACTGTTCGCCAAAGAATACATTTCTAAAGAAGAAATATGGTGGAAATATGTCATTTTTGCAGATGAAAGCAAGTACAATATTTTTGGGTCCGATGGACACAAACGTATATGGCGTAAAGTCAATGAAGAGCTTCATACGAAAAATCTCAGACCCACTCTAAAACACGGCGGAGGAAGTATAATGGTTTGGGGTTGTATTTCGGCTGCTGGAATGGGCGAATTAGTTTTCATTGATGTAATTCTGGATAAGAATAAATATTTACATATTTTCCAAAATACAAATCACGTTTAGTTCAAGAATATTTTTTGTATAATTGCCCAAAAGTATTGCAACCTCCTCCACGATCACCGAATCTAAATCCGATCGAAAATTTAAGGGATTATTTATATAGTCGAATCAAAATATCACCGATAAGGTCGAAAGAAGAATTAAAATTACGATTAAGTGAAGAATGGTCACGTATTCCGCTAGAATATTTAAATAAAGTTATATCTAGTATGCCCAAACGATTGAGACATGTAATTAAACAATAGGGCGATCCAACAAAGTACTAAAATCGATATCTTTTTGTTAAAGTATATGTACATTTTTAATTACAAAATTATAATTCGCGAAGTGTTCGAATATTTTTGCGACGTCAAAATTGAGCATTATTTTGTTTAACATTGATTAACGCGAAAAGTGTACAAATTAAATAAATAAAAAATATGTTTCTAGCATTAAAAATAAGTGTTTTTTCTCATTACAAAACGACAAATTCTTTAAGTCCATTAACAGTCGAGATATACAGCAATAACTTCTCGAGTAGCATGGTGTCCGAATATTAACGCGGGCCACTGTATATCTGTATATCCAAGTCAATGTGCAAACTTTTGGTGTACAACAAGTCAGCAAAATACTAATGGTTTATTGGTAAAAATTAAATATGTTAAAAGTTAGTCAACTAGCCCCGGTCTCCCCTATACATACTACTATGTTCAAAAAATTCCAGGACAGTCTCGTTTACAAAAAACCGTGCATTGCTATCACTCTTATTTTTATTCTATGCAGTCACTACACCTGTTTAGAACATATTTGCGTTGCCAACTTCAGAGCAGTCGAATAATTTGTAAACAACAGTTGATTTTGTCAATTGAGGTTCGAACGAGCGGCGATTTTCATAATGTTGAAATTCATTGTATCTGCGCAATGTATCTGCATTAAATTTGGTGTGAAAAATGATATTAATCGTTCTATGACAATCGAATTCGCCCGATCGAGGTCCCTGCGACTTTTTCCTTTTTTCGCGATTGAAACAACCGCTACGAGGACGTCGATTTCAATCGACCGAGGAGATAAAACAAAATTCGCTGACAGAATTAAATGCCATCCCAGAAATTGAATTTTTAGGATGTTTTGAAGAGTGGAAAATCGTTGGCAAAAATGTATTGTTAGCAATGGGGATTATTTTAAAAGTGACAAAATGGAAATTGATAAATAAATGAATAGTACGTGTATTATTTGACTTGTCCTAGAACTTTTTGAACAGGGTAGTATACATATATATACAGTGACTCACGAAAGTATTCGAACGCTCTGAAATGAAAAGTGTCACGCTTAAAAAATATAAGTCATATTACGAATTATAAAATACTTTTGTTCCTATAGTAACATATAAGTATCATGATTACACATGTTAAATTTAAAGTGTCTTTGTTAACTTAAACAATATTTATAAAACATTACTTAGTAACATCGGCTAAATGAACGCCACAAAAGTATTCGAACGATGAAACTTGTAATACAAAACAAACCTTGAATGTGACAAACTGTAAACATTGGCTTTCTCAGTTGGCATTATACACTTTCGGCGTTCAGTGTTGCGAATTAATAAGATTGTAGAAGTTATATTAATAATGTACACAAAAAATGGGAAACAAGCATCACTGATAGGAAATTGATAATGAAATGGCAAAAGCTATTGTGAAATAGTTGAATTATTAGGGAGAAGTAAATCTACCGCTTATTACATATTGAAAAAGTTAAAAACCACTGGAATCCCTCAGGATAAAGACCGTTCTGGCCGGCCTAAGAAATTAACGAAAATGGAAGAAAATACAATTGTGCGTGAAATAAAAAAAGATCCTACAATTTCTGGTCCAAAACTTGCAACACTAGTCGCAAATAGTTTTAAAAAACAAGTGCACCCTGAACTTTGTCGAAGAATCCTCCGTGAAAATGATTTTCATGGTCGTATTCCTCGAAAGAAGCCGTTTATTAGCAAAGTTAATAAGCAGAAGAGATTAAATTTCGCTAAAAAATATGTCAATAGATATAAAGATTTTTGAAAACGCGTTATATTCTCTGACGAAAGCAAATTTAACATATTTGGACCAGATGGATGCCACAAAATTTGGAGATTAGCAAATAGAGAAATGGATCTTAAAAACCTATATCCGACCGTGAAGCATGGGGGTGGTTCGATAATGGTATGGGGGTGTATGAGAGCCAACGGTGTTGGAAACCTCGTTATTAAAAAATAATTTGAAACGAAGTGCGGAAAAATTAGGGGTAGTAAAGAATTTTCATTGTAAACAGGACAATGATCCGAAACATACTACACATATCGTTAAACAATGTACCCCACGTTTTAGAAACACCCCCACGAAATCCGGACATCAACCCCATAGAACACTTATGTGCAGAAATCGGCAGACAACTTAGCAAATATAATACTAATTCCAAGGAAGCATTAAAAACCAAAATTTTTGAAATTTGGAGCAGTATAAAGAAAGATATTACTGAAAATTTGGTTGACAGCATGCGACGACGTTTGCAAGTCGTAATAAGTGCTCACGGTGGTCCGACAAAATATTGAAACACTGTAATTTGTTTAAAATGTATACTGTTATTTAGTCGTTCGAAGACTTTTGTGGCGTTTATTTAGCCGATGTTACTAAGAAATGTTTCATAAGTATTGTTTATGTTATCAGAGAGACTATAAATTTAACATGTATAATCATGATACTTATACGTTACTGTATGTAGAAATAAAAATGTTTTGTAATTAACTAATATAACTTAATTTGTAATGACTCATATTTTTTAAGCGTGAAATTTTTCATTTCAAAGCGTTCGAATACTTTCGTGATTGTATTGTATGTTTAATATATAGGTGATCATTCACAGAAAATGAAATTTAACAATATAATTAATAATGTTCAAATACTTTCGTGAGTCACTATAACAGTATCGATAAAAACAGTGCGAAATAAATGAATTCAAATAGTTATGTCTCATTTTCATTTGAAATAAAAATTTGCCCAGGGATCTGATTCCCGGTGAAATAGACAATAGACAATCGTACAGTGGACGACAAAGTTCGCCGTGCGCTCTCCGTCGTTTACTGCGAATAAACAGCCGAAGTAAGGCGTCATTGTTCAATGACAAATAAACTGAGAGAGTATATGTATAACGGAGCATCATTGTTGGAAAAGGCGAGACAAGGCCGTGGCTGATCATTGAGTAATTGGACAGCGGTATTTGCACCCGTTCTGATATTCGTATTCATAGCCATGCTCTCTCATGCAATGCTCCTCATGGAATAATAGCTTGAAACGATTTCGAGCCCGAAGCTCCGCTCCCAGCAACAACACGTCATTAAATAGTGGGGCAATTTGAAAATGAGTCCGGTTTGTTTGCCGCTGTGCTGATAGCATGTTTATAAACTGATCATGGCTCGGAGTTATCAGGGAAAACTTCACTAACTAGATGAGCAGCTAACGAGAACTGAAGTTTATGCGAAATACATCGGATATTGATAAAACCATCTATATGAAATTACTGTTCAGAAAATAATCCATAATACCTTTGCAATAATAAATTGGCTTCCATAATATAATATTTTATGGTAATAACTAGACTGCGGATCTTTATGCAAAATAAAAATGTTTTGCAACAATTTCAGGCAGCTGCATTTAAATCAAAATTCATTTCATCGGTTAATATATTTTCTACATTGTAAACATATCATAAGAATATTCTTGGATTTTTCGAATCTTTTACTGTTTTTATATTTCACCCAGACAATTTCTTGATAAATGCATAAAAATCCGCAGTCTAGTGATAACATAATTTTATAAATATACATAAGTATAGTTTCTAGATACATGTGATTGTGTTTTTATGAACACACACACATATGTAGAATATTAATGTGAGGAGCTAACGAGAACTGAAGTTTATACGAAAAACAAATAATCCATAATACCTTTGCAATAATAAATTGGCTTACGCAGTATTTTATGGTAATAATATTTATGGGGGAGTAATATCATTTTATAATTATGTGATTGTGTTTTTATGAACGCACGCATCATTTAGCATATTTATGTGAGGAGCGAACGAGAACTGAAGTTTATGCGAAATACATCGGATATTGATAAAACCATCCATGAAATTACTGTTCAGAAAATAATCCATAATACGTTTGCAATAATAAATTGACTTCCGTAATATTTTATGGTAATAACTAGACTGCGGATCTTCATGCAAAATAAAAATGTTTTGCAACAATTTCAGGCAGCTGGACTTAAATCAAAATTCATTTCATCGGTTAATATATTTTCTACATTGTAAACATCATAAGAATATTCTTAGATTTTTCTAATCTTTTACTGTTTTTATGTTTATATTTCATCCCATACAATTTCTTGATAAATGCATAAAAATCCGCAGTCTAGTAATAACATAATTTTATAAATATATATAGATATAGTTTCTAGATATACATACAGGGTGTCCCAGGGTTTAAGGATCAAACTTTGTCAGTATATTCTGTGGCACTAAATAAGAAAAGAATGTTATGTAAACATGGGTCACATAGAGCTTTATTGAAAAGTTATAACAAAATTACGGAATTCAAGTAATATAGCAATAGTTGTCGAAATATTGGCTACAGCGGCCACACATACTATGTAGTGTGCACCGTCGCAGTAGAAACATTGGGGCTATGGGCGCGCGGCTGTGGTAGGGATCGGCTGACCCAACGATAGGCTCGCTTTGTTTATATGCCGAGAGCCTATACGCTATCGTACGTCGCACAGTGGTGCGCCATTCCCATTCCCTCAAAATCCCAAAGACGTGGCAATAATTCGTTTTGCTACGGTAACTTCGATTTTTAAAAATCTGTGTATTGAAATACATTACAGTATTAATAGATCGATCATAGATTATAATAGAACCTAAGCTGTTGCAGCCTTTAGTGAAATATGAACGTATCTCACAGAATTCTTTGAAATCTTGAAAATTGATGGTTTACACGGACGTGTAATATGAGGTGTCACAAGTTTTATATTAAACTGTAACGGCCAAACTATAACAAAACGATGAAAATGAGTTTTGGATGCTCCTAGTGATACCATAGGTGTATTCAATAAAAATTATTTCAGTTGGAAATATATTTGTTTTCATAGTTTATTTTGCAATTGTTTTTTAAAACAGTTGCATTGCTATCATAGCAACAGAAAATTGAAAAATAAAAATAATGATAATATAGCCCCAAGTGTCCTCTTTACGGACCCGTTTTTAAAAACACGGATTCTTTAAAATTGGTGACATGAAAATTGTTTGAAGTGAACGCTGCAGCGCCCGATGTCGGGCGAAAAGCAAAATGATTTGGTTTTCCTGCGACCATCGTCCGACGTCGAGACTCCATGGGGTTTGTCCCATTGGACCCTTCTCGAAGCACTTAAAAAGGTTCGACTGCCGCTTTCCTCGACCGTTTCGTCCGATGTTGGGCCCACTGTCATCTCTTCCGACGAAATCGGCCGTCCGGCACATGCCTCCCGAAATGATCGTCGGTGTGCGCCGAAGTCAGACTCGGGCGAAAAACGGATCCACTCAGCACGCACCCGGCACGCGTACGATTTTGCTTTCACAGTTGAGCTGACCGTCCGCCGTACGCATCAGTGTTTCCGATCAGTGTTCCGATATGGTGCAACTTTTCTCGTGCAAATGCGGCCATTTCGGCCTCAGTACGGTAAGATTCTCTGTAGGATAAAAATCAGGAGTAGTCCGTGATATGGAGTGCACATCCATTTATTGCAGCATCACACATAACTTATAACTTATAGTATAATCATAAATAAACTGAGATCTGTATATAACGAAGTTTTCGCTTGAACATGTGGGACGCGAGAGAGCACACGCTCGGAAGAGGGGACTCGCGAGAAGAAGGGACTTGGTTGCGCACGCATCGCACAAAGGTCGCACGCACGCACACGTATAGCGGGAAGAGCAAACTGCTTCATTCTCGAATATCTATTGTCGATAATTATATTTTCATTTACAGAAGAGGTAAGGTAAGTATTTAATCTTTTTTACTTCTCGTCAACAAAGTTTTTAACTTCTAGTGATAAAAATAAGAATAAGGTACCACCAGAAGTTAAAAAATTCGTTAATGAAAAGTAAATTAAAAAGATTAAATACCTACCTTACTTCCTGTATAAATGAAAATATAATCATCGACAATAGGTATCTAATTTGAATTACATTACAACAGTCATACACAGCCTACAAAGAGTGACTGCGATCGCAGACCGCGAAACGCAGCGATACGTCAAGTGATCGTTCGTCAAGTGAAATACGTCAAGTAAACGTTCAAATACTTCATTATGTTTATTTTTAATGTGTTTTATATACGAGAATACAATATACCTTCAAACTAGTGGGTTATTCATTTCATCGAAAAGATGATTTCATTAGTTTTGTTCACAAAAATCGATTTTTTGAAAAATCCTGTAGTCATACACAAATTTTGAGACCAGATTTGAATTCAGCGTGAAAAAATCTACTGGAAATGATGTATAACATATCAAAAAAAAAATTTGTCCGCGCGTAGTATTGGATAAACCACAATTTTCTTGAAATTGTGCAAGTTTGACGAATTTTTTCAAGATTAAAAAACGTTCGTACCATAATCTCTCTATTTTTCCCATATTCTGCAATGTTTCAGCTTTAATTTAAAAAAAAATCTCTATCTCATTTCTATCGAAAGTTCTTTGATTTTGACACAGAATTCATCGGATTATCCCACTGCGCGCGCAGCGCGTGCGACGTACGGTCAGCTCAAGTGTGAAAGCCTCCATTTGATTCAATGGAACGCTGTGACGCGTACGCGTAGGAGCCGTGCGGACGCTCGTCCGCTCGCAGACCGTCAGCTCAACTGTGAAAGATCCCATAAGACTGTGGGTAATCGGCTACGCAAGCTGACGGTACGACGCACAGTGGGGTATTTGGCCCGAAAATGTGGAAAAATGTAGATTTCTAAACTTTGCATATGTCATAAAATTTTTGTTGTCCGTCGTAGTTAAAGGTCTGAAGAATAAGGCTTCAATGATGTTTTTTCTATTTGTACACCCGTGAAGTAGTAATCTTCATCGAAAGTCAAGAGTCAGGGGCAAGCCCCCTCCCGCCCCCCCAAGAAAAAGTAAATAGCACACTGGAAAATTGGTAACAGCTGTAACAATTGAAAACTGTAGAACAGCTACTTCCTCTCCGATTTCGATGATTTTGGATATGTGTTATGACCACAATGATCAGGGTAGGATAACCGGGACTATCCTGACGAGGATATATGTACAGTGATCGACGAATACAGACGAAGGAATCAATTCACGATGAAAACACAACCGAGCGGTTTTCTTTATTTCGTTCTTTGAACAGTCGTTGAACACTCCGGTAATAATATTTAACGCGATAGACGTATTAACAAACGCTGAATCCGGCAATTCGACAATGAACACGAGGTGATCGGCACGTAAAATGTATAGTAAAGCGATGAGCGCGTGTAATGTGTACGATGTCTCACAATCAAGTGTGTCGTGTTCTCTGTATCGAAGACAACAAGCCAAATATTATTGAGATAAGCGGTCGACACACAATTTTCGTTGCTGTCTCGTGTAGCGCTCCCGCGATGCCGTATAGCGTAACGACGTTCGCGGAATTACCATTTGCGGGAATTTTTTGAATCCTAAACAATATGTTATATGTAAAACTCAACATTTTGAACAACTTTTCCCTATACATATAAGCAAAAGTATGATAATGATCTCTTAATTGCCCTAAATTTTGTTGATGATGTTGTGGCTCAATTAAGTATCGTTCGTGAAACACCAGAATCTACTTTTAAAAATATTTTCGATGAAGCCTGCATAAAAGCTAGTAATTTTAATATTGACATTAAAAAACCAAGAATTGCATCAAAACAAACATTAAGGTCCAATGTCCCAGCTGATTCTGTAGAAGACTATTTTAGGAGAAATATTTTCATTCCATTCATTGACCAAATATTGAATCAACTTCATGAATGTTTCACTCGACACCGCAATACATTACAACATTTTTTTATTCTTTTACCAAATGGAAAAGACGCTCCAACAGCAAGTCTAATGGATGATTTTCGTCAGTTATGTGAATTTTATTCCCGTGATTTGATTTCAACAAATCCAGCAATTCTAAACGCGGAATTCAAATTGTGACGTGCAGAATTTGAAAAAACAGTTGAAACAGCTCCATGCAAAAATGCCATTGATGCGATTTCGAAATGTGATAAAATGATATATCCCAATATTTATAATTTATTAAAAAAATAGCAACGCTTCCGGTGGCGACGTGCGTGAAGGATCATTTTCTACATTAAGAATTTTGAAAATATATTTAAGATCCACAATGACACAACCACGATTGAATGGGTTGGCTTTGTTATACATACACAGAGACGTTAATGTAACTGTAACCGAAGTAATTGAAGAGCTATGAATAAGAAAAGGAAACTAGATTTTATTCTGTAAATAAATTTCTATAATCATCTTAATGGATTTTATTTAATGTGCATTAAAAATCTTCCTGTGGCCTGATACAAAATGTTTCAATGTCAGTATTCATGAAGTACATATGTGTGGCTACCGTCAACAGATATTTTTGCTAAAAAAGGAAAAGGTCATTCATTGTGTTCTATTTTATTATCATACAAAACCTAGGGCCTCGTCCGGTTTTAGCGTTACTAACAACGCACTACTGTGCATTGACAATTCTTGCACCAGGTCACAAAATTTTATCCGTTCAACTCGGTCCTCCCCAAGATTAAATCCTGGGTGCGCCACTGCTCAGTGCGACCCGATTACCATTTCAGATACCCAAAATCGCGGATACTCGGACTTTATAAACTTTCGGGATCCCGACTCGAACCCGAAATTTCGAGTACTCGCAGACCCCTAGTAATAACCTAGTTTTGTTTCTAACGGAAAAGTTTTGTTGTATAGCAGAAATACATGAAGTGTCTTATGGTTTTGTCCAACACTGTATGATACTTTTATTGTTTTTGGGTGAACGTAATACTCGTGTATTGATTGGAACGCGTCAGTATTGGAACAACATTCAGGAGGCGACGAAATGGTTTCGAAAATAATACGTAGTTTATCGTTGTTCGGGAGATCGTTTCCCAGCGAGAAAAGAACGAGGATAATGGAAAATCGATTGATCTCCTCCAGTTGAACGATCGAGTCATATTCTCAGGCACTGTTCGAACTCCTTTTCTTGCTTTATAGCAGTCGCGATCCTACTTGGAAACGGCTTTATCGAGAGTTTTTCTTCCCGTCGCCAATCTCGTGAAAGAAGTAGATTCTTGACTGAAACTTGTACTGCAATTTTATTGAACGAATAGAGTCGTTTCAACTTTACACAATTATCTGTTTTTTAAAAAGATTTGTAACAACTTATAGTGATCCATATCTGTTAGCTAATGGTTTTAATGTGTTTATTACTAATTTTTCTAGCAAGGAAGGTCTGATCAAAATTGTTAATGTGATCAGTAGATTACGGATAATTAACAATGTTCCGTAAGGATATAAAAACAGTGTAACACCTATAATAATGTAAGCTACATGTAACGATACTGTACTTGCTAAATAAATATATTTGAAATAGTATTTCAAAAGTGATCACGGACATGGAAGTAATTATAAAATAAAATATTACGTTCAAATTATGTATAAATATTAAATGTTAATTCAGAAGAGCCCAAGTCTGTCCAATAAGACGTTGTCTTCTCTAAACAAATTTCTGTTTCTTCAGATGTCAGTCTTTGCAACATCTACTAATCACGTTTAAGTATTGAAGCATTATTTGATAATGATGATGGATGATAATAATGATGGGTAATCAAATTGTTTTACAATAAAAATAATATTGATTTATTTGACATAATAGCAATTTTAAAAGGTATATTATTTCAATATTTGTTTATTTTAAGTTTGTTAAAAGAAAAAAGCTCAAAATAATACGCAACAAAGGGTGTCAGTATAAACGGAACTCAAGCTTAATAATCCGGTTAGCTGATACAGTCTCTCTTGAACAATTTCACAATTATCTGAACTAATTATTTCAAGTCATTTTAAAATAAAATAACATGATATTCGAAATAATATTTCAAGTAATGATATTTCAAAAGTGATCACTAGTCTGTGGATCTTTATGCAAAATAAAAATATTCTACGTTGATTGTGGGAAGCAGGAGTAGAGTAAAAATTTATTTCATCCTTTAACGATTTTGTTGCTTTAAAAACAACATTACAATATTCTTAAAGTTTTCTAACCTTCCACTGTTTTATATTTCACCCATCCAATTTCTGCATAAACGCATAAAAATCCGCAGTCTGGACATGGAAGTGATTATAAAATAACATATTATGTTTAAATTATGTATAAATATTAAATGTTATTTCAGAAGAACCCAAGTCTGTTCAATAAGACGTTGTCTTCTCTAAACACATTTCCATTTCTTCACATGTCAGTCTTTGCATCATCTACTAATCACGTATGAGTATTCAAGCATTCTTTGGAAATATCGGTTCAGAGAAAATACGCAAAGTGCGCTGTCTGGATCTAATGATGGGTAATCAAATCGTTCGGGTCGGTTGGGGAGTCTACGATTGGCTTGAAATGATTAATGCTTATTTCAAACCGTTCGATCCGTTCGGTGTTCGCATCGATTCAAGACGAATCGGTGTGAAGTCACTGTGAATAAAAAATGAAGCGACTTGATGTTTGAATAGACTGGAGTTGCAATTGGCCAACTTGATGGATTTTCAGATTGAACGTTTCCTGAATCGATAATCTTTTTTAACAAAGTGAAGAATAATGATAAAGATTTGTTGACCAAACTTCGTATTTTGTCTTTATCTGTCTGAGAAGAACATCCATTGTTCAAGTTAAAATTAATTTCTGAAACTAATTTTTATGGTTTCTTATAATTCGAACTATTACTTTATGCATAACCACTCGGATGAACTTTCTTTATTTCGAAAAATTGTACTCTGGCCGGCTTTTGGGCATTTTTGCACACTTTTGCTGCCTACCTGCGAAGGGTAACATCAAGTCTGTCGCACTCAAGCGGCTATGTTTACGTTTACTGCCTCGTCTCGTTGGTCAAGGTATATATATATGTAGTCTAATCCCGTATTCAGACTGTCTGACTCAGAGCAAGGAAAACTTTAGCCGTCAATTCTAATTAAGTTGCACTGCGCTTTACCCTGAAACAAAGGCTTCCTCAACTGCGGTCAAGGAAGTAAATAATTGCTACCTATCCCTTCCCTGTCAGCATAAAAACTAATTAGTGGGAAGAATTTAGAAATATGTTGACAGCAGGCATCCCTAATTCTCTCGATGCGACACACAGCGCGGTCTATTTTTCTCAAAACACAGACAAAATTCATTACTAGACTGCGGATCTTTATGCAAAATAAAAATATATTCTACTTCAATTGCAACAAACGTTTTTTTTATGGAAGTCACAACTTACATAAAAATTTTTGGACAGAATATACAGTGAACCATGAAAGTATTTGAACGCATTTTAAAACAGTATAACTTTTTTATAATTGTACCAAACGATCTCATGTTTTGTAAGCAATTAGAAGCATTGGTTTACTAAATGATCTGCAAAAAAGATTTTCCAAAAATTACAATTTACAAGGTTGCATGCAAAAATAAGAAAAGTATTTTTAAAACTTTTTTATTTGGGCCCTTAATGAAAATTTAAAATATATATTTTATAGAACTGTGTTAGTTATACACATGTTGAAAATTTCATCATAATCGATTAACACATATTTCGATGCGTGTCGTTTTTTCCTGCGTCAACCGATTTCGATGAAATTTTCAGCATGTGTATAACTAACATACATCTACAATACAAAACGCATATTTTAAATTTTCATTACTGGCTCTAATAAAAAAGTTATAAATGGTGCTTCTTTTACTCCCTCATGTAATTTTTAGCAATTGTGATTTTTTCAAAATGTCATTTGGTAAATCAATTCTAATTTATCAAAAAAAAGTCAGGTCGTTTGGTCCGATTATAAAAAAGTTATAATGTTTTAAAGTGCGTTCAAATACTTTCGTGGTTCACTTGTACGTATAATAAACAATTCATAGATTTCCAAGGAAATTGAAAAATTACTGTAAAAAATTGGGCATTTCATATGTAACACAATGTAACACAATTTCATATATAACACAATTTCATATGTAACACAATTTCATATGTAATACAATACTTTGTATATTACACAATTTGTAGTTAATTAACTGTCTGTGAAACCTCATTGTAAGTTGCCATTATCAAGCAAAATTCTAGGAGATCTACTGTCAATATTAATTTATTAAGTTAATATTAAAAATATAATTTGTAAATACATTTCAAAATAGCGTTCCAAGCCTTTAAGAAGATCTTCCTAAATGATCATCTTTGCATCTCCCAGGCAAATATCTCGGAAAACATGAATGATATTATTTACTCGACCATGAGATAGCCTAAAAAGTACCTCTATTCCCATATCTCGGAAACGGTTTATAATATATGTACTAACATTACGTTCAGGCAATGTTTTGTAAACGACTCGATGCCAGCAATAATAATATACAATATAAAATATGGTTCTCAATAAAAAAATTCAAAGTTCATTGTTACGTACGGAGGCTTTGCCTACGTGTTCATGTATACAGGAGGCCCGGCTCACAGGCCCAAATAAACAGCTTTCCCTCTATGGGAAAGTGCATGCAGCTGGCGACCCTAAGAACATCTTCCAGATTTTTCCATTACCCCCACTACCATTTTTCATAAACATTTTGGACTATATAAAGGGCTCCAGCTAGTCCTCCACAGGCTTAGTTCTTCACTGAATACGGATCAGATCTTGTGTCGATAGGGTTCTTATTCCCATTTGATCAAATTCTGTAACGCGCTTCAACCGCGATTCTAAAGGCAAGTTGGCTAAATTACCCCCACATTTCTCAGTGCGTCAAAACCGAGAGCTCGGGAGCTAGGGTTCCGCGATTACACTACACAAGTAATAAGTGTAACCAATCAAGTCTACTCTTGAATATATTGTACTTTTACCAGACATTTGAGAGTCTTTAATCTCATCCTCCACATGCATTTAGAATTCCAGTGTCTAGCAATACTCCCACCTTGATAAACCTTTACCGCTCGAGGTTTATCTATTATTTCTTTTAGAAAGTTACGAGAGCCGATCTTTCCTAATACCTTACCCTTACCGAAATCCTGTGACACCCGGTGGTGCAACAGACACCGGCTAGTTTACGATTTCCTATCTAGTGGCGACCCGGTGGTGAAATAGACACCGACTAGTCCACGACTACCCCGTTCTTCCTACCTAGTGGCGATCCGGTGATGAAATAGGCATCGGCTAGTCCACGACAACCTATCCTGTGACACCCGGTGATGAAACAGGCACCGGCTAGTTCACAACCTTCCATCTAGTGCCGATCCGGTGGTGCAACAGACATCGGCTAGTCCACGACTACCTCTCTCTTTTCCTATCTAGTGGCGACCCGGTGATGAAACAGGCACCGGCTAGTCCACGAAAACGTATCCTGTGACACCCGGTGATGAAACAGGCATCGGCTAGTTCACAACAATCCCGTTCAGAAGAACAAATCTCGGCCACGTCTTATCTGCCAGCCCTCGGCTCGTAACATCATCTTTATAGGCTTTTCAAGATCATGTCAAGATCGAATAAATTACAATGTCATTTATATTTTTTGAGATATTTTCCCTAGAAATTCAAAATGAGACACCCTGTATATTTTTGTTTATTCTTCATTAAAATTTTACAAAGTACATTGTGCTTTCTTTTTTGCTCGGGAATGTAGGTACACGGATAGATCTCAGTTACAAGTGCCTTAAAACTAAATAACGGTTTTTCATGACAGCTGCACCGAGAGTTGCGTCCTAACCCGAAGGACGTACGATGTATACAGGGTGTATCCGTTAAGTTATGTCACCATTTTTTAGGCATTTCCAGTGCAATTAAAAAATGTTTTAGACAAAAGTTTCACAATACTTGGTGAGCAAAATGTTCGCATATTCTTAAATTTGAAAAAATGTTTTTTACGTAAAAAAGTAAAGGTCACCTTGATTTTTTTAAATGGCACCATGTGTTTTGGACATCATAGGATTGTTTCTGACGTCGAGATGAATTTAACAGTGTATTACACTATGACCTCAAACTCGGAAATTTTGTGCAAACGTAATTTTAATGAAAAATTATTTCTTACAATATAAATCAAGTTACATCAGATGTTCGAACTGCGATCCATCTTCTACGATACAGAGCTCCGTTCTTTGTATTAAACTTTTCGTTGTCGCCATAATTAGGGCGTTTCGGTTTATGTTATTATACAAAAATCATTGCTTTTACGTTAATCCTAAGCTATTTTGAAGCCAATCCGCACGTGTCTATTCGACAAGTTGCAAAAGAATTGAATATGTCGATCAAAAGTATTAATAGAATTACGAAAAGATACAAACATCATCCATTTAAAATGACATTAGTTC
>CM052250.1:12939118-12958153 GCA_028455795.1 Lasioglossum marginatum | reverse complement strand
TATTGTAAGAAATAATTTTTCATTAAAATTACGTTTGCACAAAATTTCCGAGTCTGAGGTCATTTCAAGGTCATAGTGTAATACACTATCAAATTCGTCTCGACGTCAGAAACAATCCTATGATGTCCAAAACATATGGTGCCATTTAAAAAAGTCAAGGTGACCTTTACTTTTTTACGTAAAAAACATTTTTTCAGATTTAAGAATATGCGGACATGTAGCTCACCAAGTACTGAGAAACTTTTGTCTAAAACATTTTTTAATTGCACTACTGGAAATGCCTAAAAAATGGTGACATAACTTAACGGATACACCCTTTATACAGTGTACAGTTACTCGAATTAATATTCGGACGCTCTAAAAAAGACGATAACTTTTTTAATACTGTACTATACGATTTGAACTTTTTTGGGAAGCTACAACAATTAGTTTACTACACGATGTGAAAAAAAATTATTTCAAAAAATTGCAATTGATCGGAATTGTAGAAAAAATACTAAAAGTTCTATTTTACAGCTTTGTTATGTGGGCCTATATTGAAAATTAAAAAAAAACGTTTCGCAGATCTACCTCAACTAAACATATTCTGAAAATTTCGTCAAAATCGGTCGACGTTGCAATGAGCTATAAACGTCTAAAGATGGTAAAAATTGCAGATTTTCACGATTTTTGGTATATATCTAAGAATTCTTCCATCTTTCAATGCTTGTCGTTTTTTCCTGTATGAACCGATTTCGATGAAACTTTCACAGTACATATAATTGACACAGACCTATAAAACGTACTTATTAAATTTTCGATATAGGCCCACATAAAAAAGTTGTAAAATGCAACTTTTAGTATTTTTTCTACAATTTCGATCAGTTGCTATTTTTGAAAAAAATTTTCACATCCTGTAGTAAACCAATTGTTTTAGCTTCTCAAAAAAGTTCAAATCGTATACTACAATATTAAAAAAGTTATCGTGTTTTTTAGATCGTCCGAATATTAATTCGAGTAAAGGGTCCCATTCACGATCAAGGATATTGCGCAACAATGCCTATTGCGGAACATGATTGATCGTGAATGATAGTGATTGACTAATTAATACAACATGGATTTGCTGCACAATAATTGTTGCGCAATATGCTTGATCTTGGTCTTTTTATGATTCTACGATACATATTCTGAATAAAAAATCGGTATTATTATTAAATATTTCTCTTCAATTTGATGTGTCGTAGAGTTTCTGCTGTTTCTTTCTGAACTCACTCAGGTGTGTGCGTGTGTTTGTTTATTTGACGAAGCGATAAGAGGTCTATATCTGCGGTTGTAAGGAAGAACGCCGCATGTCGCATATCTTCACTTTCGAGATATTGTCGTTTAATAGTAAACCTGCCGAGCCTAAAAAGTAATTGGTACATGTTCCCTTATAAAAATGACAAGATTGATTTTATTTAGATTTTGTGCGGCTCCTATTGTAATACGTGCACTACTAAAGATATCTATACAATCGTTTCTTGTGAAATCAACCCCTGGAAGCGGTCATTTTGACCGGTGTTGGTAGGTTTAGTGATAAAGTTTCGAATACTAATTCTTTGATGTAGGACATTGGTTAAATTGCATTATTTACTAAGCCTTTCGAATTTGTTTTCATGACTTTTTTTCTGGTAAATACGTAAATCCTATACTCTAAAGCTCAATTAATGCATAAACACAAATTTTTTGAAATTTGTTGAAATTTTCCTTACAAGTATGTAGACGACAATGCTCGGGACCCGAAATGTTTTCGCTGCCACGATCCGTTGATTTTTAGCGGTCGTGGCATCAACGAGTAAAAGCTCGTCTATAGAAAAATCAGAATGTGAAATTGAAAAAGAATCCGAACTTACAGTCGTGGACAAGATTAAGTGGACAGATTTAATGATCAACAAAAAATCAATGCAATTTAAAACATAATTTTAATAAACCCGAATTGTATGGAACATTTAAGTTAACAAAGTGTATTTTAATGAAATAAACACCAATATCAATAATAACAATTAATATAATAGAATATATTATCATTAATCAAAATTGTATACAATTTTTGGTGGTCAAAATTAAGTGGACACTATAAATATTTAGAAAGTATTTGGTATTGTAACCTCTTGCTTTAATTACTGCTTCTAATCGTCGTGGGATGCTTTCCACAAGTTTTTGGAAGTAACTTTGATCAATTTGTTGAAATTTTAATTGCAATCCATTTAAAAATATTGTTTTATTATGACGTTTTCCTAATGGTATTTCCGAATCTAATAAGCTCCATAAATTTTCTATAGGATTAAGATCTGCACTTTGTGGAGGCCAATCGAGAACATCTATCCCACAATAAAAATTTTGTAAAAATTTTTTCGTTTTCTTCGCCATATGCTTAGAATCATTATCCTGTTGTAGCATCCATCCCTCATCGAGATCCATTTTTAGGGTTGACTCTTCCATATTTTCATTTAAAATGTCAATATACTTATCTGCATTCATGATGCCATGCGTGGGTGCTAAATTTCCAACCCCATACCAAGAAAAACATCCCCATACCATTATGGATCCCACATATTAGTAAAGTGCATAAAAAGAAACGTTTAGCTTTTGCAAAAAAATATGTGAATAAGCCATTATTATTTTGGAAAAAAATTATATGGAGTGACGAGAGCAAATATGAGTTATTAAATAAAAAGAAGAGAACACGCGTGTGGAGAAAACTTGATATCATGCATAGATCCTTCTCAAGAAACAAAGTGAAATTATTCGTTAACTATTAGGTTTACTGCTAATAAAGGTCAGTACTTTTTTACTCAACATTTAACGCTGTTCCATTTACATTTAATAATGTATCCCTTCAAACCATACAATTTTTCTCGAAAAAGTTTTTTGTAACATACATTACATAGATGTTACGTTGTTTTTATATCTTTACGGAACATTGTTTAAGAAAATTATAAATTATTTTCAGGCCTTCTATAGATCAGGTTTACATAAGAAGGAACTAATACGAAGAGGAAAACAATACTTGCTTTTGAGAAGCTTTGTTTCTAATGTATTACGTTCGTACTCATAGTCTGGGCAATTGTTTATGACATTGTTTAGGTTTAGGTTTTGAAATCATGCTCCGCATTGGCAAGCACTACATATTAGCTATTGGGATCTGACATGTAGCTAACCAATATAGCGACGAAGTGCTTGGTGTTAAGATTATTGTCATTGTTTTCTTATCTCTGTAGAATTGACTTGCATCCGAAAATCTATAAACGAAGAAGGAGGAGTACTTTATACATACTTGTTTCGACAGGTAGTTTTTTCATGAAAAAATATGAATCATTCTCAACATGAAATTTTCGTTTTCCTACGATCACGATACGTTTATACATATAATAAATCTCAAGGGAGAAAGTCGATATTGCAGTCACGTATAATCGCTTTTTCTATCATGACCGTGCATTATTACATCACAACGAATCCGTGCAACGACAGCAATCGCCCACTCCAGTTTATCTATAGTTTCGATTATATTTCGACGCATTCTGAAGCCTAATGCTAGTCTCGCTAACAAGGACGACTGACCACACGTGATTTTAGAGGTAATCGATTCAACCTGTCGTTAGCTAATTCTGCAATTATACGTTGATATTACCATTTCAACAATCTTCGCTGAATTTTTCATTTGGTAAATGAAACCTTAAGATATGCAAGGTGTTTCGTTTATCTTTGAACGGAAATATCTCGTACGCACTGAAGTTAGAAAAAAATTTATTTACAAAAATTGTTCGGTATGAAGGGAACAATCATATGGTGTCATTTTTTCTGGACTATGACGGTGGGAAGGAGATTTCAGAAACAAAATAAGTTTTTTAAATGGAACCATATATTTTTTTTGTCATACCACAATAGCATTTTCCAAGACGAATTCAACGATATACATATCACATTATGTTATTTACTGTTACAAAACATTAGAAATTACAGTGTTTCACGCAAATTGTTTCAGGCCATTACTCCGTTATTCATGCATTTTCGAAAAAATATCAAAGGAGAAAGATAAATGGTTCGAAGAGCGCTACATTCGTAAGTCCTTAGATTTTTTTTAGGTGGAACTGTGCATGTGCAATTAACAATTGCATCATTTCTTTAAATAGAAATGCATATTTTTTGTTGCATTATTCGATTCCTCTGTTCATTCTACGTAAAAAATTATTAGGATACCATGGCAAAAAAATAGGTTTTGAAAATATCTCGAGAACAAATAATTTTTTTGCCAAAATAATAAATTTATTTTACACGAAATGAAACGAGAGAATTTCGTTTCAACAAAAAATCTACAAAACGCAATTCAAAAACGGGTAAGAGAAAATACTAACGGAGGAAAGATAAACTGACTGAAAATGTTGGATAAGGTTTTGCAAAAGTTACACACCGTATACTAGTTTATATAAAACATCGATGGAGCACACAGAATTTAAGACGTTAGATTTATCACCTACATGTCGGGGAAGACCGCCAAAATTTAAAAGAAACACCCTGGAGCCTTTGTATAACGATGCCAGACCTATTACATACGAAAAATACAAGGATATGGAGTAGTTATTACCTTATATACCTCCTGTGCATCATGAATATTTCAAAACACTGCCACATAAAGAGCATAAATAAATAATAGCAATATCTTATGTTAAGTTTAACAATATATAAATATAATTAACGTTCAAAATAAAAAATACTATTCCTATTTTATTTCTTGTTATTATTTACAAACAAAATTGGATTAATACAAAATATATTTTAAGTGATATTTAATTTTTTATAATTGAAATTGAATGATTTTTATTAATTGACAAATTAGGAAAATGGTGCAAGTCCATTTACAGCCCGTAAATATATGTTATTTTAGTTAAATTCACCTAAAAGAAATTTATATAATCAAATTACATATTGATAAATTAGTAGAAACATTGCCAGACTTGATATAATTAATCTATATTTTTGAATTGACTAATATCCTAACCGTTAATTTTCTCGAAACAACAAAAAATGGACTTTCATCACTTTCAAAATAAACGGTCCATATACTGAATTTTATTTACCATTTATGCAAGATAATGTGTTTGCATCATAGTATTATTTACTATTTATTAATAAAACTCTTCGATATGAGTGTTCAACATTGTTCATGTTTTGATCACGTTCCAACTATTCTTCATACGTTAAGTAATATTTAATAATAGCGATCAATTTTGAAAAAATTGCTGTTAGTCTGAATTGTGGAGAAAATACTAAAAGTTGTATTGTATAACTGTTGTATGTGGGCCTACACATTTTAAAAATTTAAGTACTTTGTTTGATCTGTATTAATTATATACATTATGAAAATATCATCAAAATGTATTGTACAACTGTTTAATGTGGGCCTATGTTGAAAATTCAAGAAGCTTGTTTGTAGATCTGTATTAATTATATACATTATGAAAATATCATTAATATCTACATTTAATATCTAATTAATCTAATTTTCCGCATCCACCGATTTCAATGAAATTTTCAGAATAAATATAACTAACATACAGTCGGGGGCAATATTAAGTGGACACTCTTAAAAATCGCAGAACGTTTTAGAAATTGGTCCAAAGGACTTGAATTTTTTAAAAATATTAGACCGACTAGTTTGCTAGAAAACGAATAAACAAAAATTTAAAAAATGATTTTGCTAACATTTTTATCTGAGCCTGTAACGATAATTTTAAAAATGCGTTTTGTAGATTTCGCTAACTTATATGCATACTGAAAATTATTTAATATATCCACTGTTTTAAATTGAACCTGTCTATTTTTCTCATAAATGCATAAAATTCGAAGTCCGTTCATCATTAAGTTTTTAATCCTTTGTTACAATTTATGGAACACTTTGTCAATACACATTCATTTGTTTCGATCGAATGATTGGTATCCAAGCTGGTTTATGTAGAGAAATATCCAGCAATATCAACATTAATCTGACACAAGTCTGCGGGCGTCTTCATGATAAAAGACGTCGGGAAAGTTGGTGGAGCATGTAGCCGGCATTCCGTATCCGGCGAAATGCCATGCTACAAACAATTGCAGCTTCTGTCGTGTCACGAACAACAATGGAACATGTGGTCACGAGCCGTTGATCTTTGTACCGCTGCTTTCAGTGACAGAGACAAGACAGTGCAAGTGACTCAAATTTGCTTCAACGTACCACTGAATCACTCGAAAAGTGCATTTGTATGGTTTATGAAAATGGTAATTTAACAACAGTTAAAACGAAGCTATTTTTACCAAAACCATTCAAAATGACTGTCTCTTTCAAAAATACATAATAACAGAATATTTTTATATTTATTGATTTATTACTATCTTAAAAACGGAATTCCACAGCATGGAATTATAACTATTATATAAAGACAACTATAATAACGTAATTATTATATAATAGTAACTATTATAACTAATTCACTAATTCACTTTCCGAGGACTCCTGAACATTTTCTTCACCTTACGAGACCACAAATTTTAGACTTTTTTAATATAATGCCGTAGATTTTGATAAGAAAATGCCAAAAATCTCCAAGTTTTAATGTTAGGAATTTACGGGTTCAATAGTTATGCGTGTTTAAGACTAAACCTACCAGGCCTTAAAAATAACTGCTACATGTTCCCTTATAAAAATGACAAGATTGATTTTATTTAGACTTTGTGCGGCTCCTGTTATAATACGTGTTCTACTAAAGATAGTATTTATACAATCAATTCTTATAAAATCATTTTTCTTATTTCAATAATTGTAACACAATAAATCTGGAACCGGTCATTTTGACCGGTGGTGGTAGGTTTAGTTAATACTAGAACTACCGACGGTTAAGACGAAGCTATTTCTACCAAAACCAGTCACAATGACTGGCCCTTAAAAAATACGTAATAACAGAATATTTTTATATTTATTGATTTATTACTATCTTACAAAAGGAATGTGGGGCCGAATATGTCTGAAAATATTATGCAGTGGTAATCTTCCAGCAGTAGACCATTCTTTAATTTTTCTCACACAAGCATGTCTTCTTTTACGTAAATTTAAAATATTTTCTAATTCACTTTCCGAGGACTCCTGAACATTTTCTTTGTCTATAATCTCATTATCACTATTATCACTGTAAAGTTCAATTTCATTTTTTTCTGATTCACTTTCTTCATGCTCATACAATTCGTCATCCTCGATATCAGAGCATTCCATTGGTATATTGTTTACTTTTTGCAACAATTCAGAGATTTGCAATCGTTTTGCCATTTTTAGGACTTGTAAAACATTGTTGTATAAAAAAGAATTAAGTCCTATTCCAACGACTATGGTATACAAAATGACCGCATGAAACAACATCGATGACTATGTTACGTTACATCGCAGCTATGTTTATGTTTATGTTGTGGCGTCAGAATAATACGTTGCGTGCGATAAAATTTCATAACAAACCATCGATAAATTTATCTAAATATTATATCTAATAAACGATTTCGGGTTCGGTAAACAGATTATAGAATACTTTTCCACTTTGAGACGTACCAGTCGAAACGACTGGTATTGGTATAAGTAGCCATGATACAAAATTAGTTTGATTCTGAATAAATTAAACAAAAATAAAATTTATTATATTACATCTTTAGTGATAGCTGCAAAAATTATCACATTATTGCGGGAAAAGTGTAACATGAAATAAGAATTTTAAAATGAAATTGTCAAACCAGTCATTTTGACTGGTGTGGTAGTTCTAGTGTTAATAATATTACCAGTTTGGCAAATGGAAATTGGTAAACCGAATTATTTACATAACTTGGCTTTTAAACAATAATATTCAGAATTATATCGTACTTTCTACTGATGGGATTCATGGAATTTGCAATTAGCGCCTCCGTCGTGCGTCTTGAACATTAATCATTATTATTTTGTTTCCGTCCCACTACTGTTTTGTGTTCAGAGAGCTCGTACACGCGCTTCTGTTGTCCCGTAATTGTTCAATATATTAATCCTTTATACTCGGAGCTATTCTAACTCGAAAATTAAACATTTCCTCCGACCTAGAATAATTCCATTGAATATAATTTTTTTCATTTTATGCATATGAAACTCATAGAACACCTCATACAATACTTAAATGTTTAGTAATTGTTTAGCTATCTATCTAAACAATATTTTGAAGAATGGTATCGCCATTTTTAGTGGTGACTCTGACTCACCACTCGAGTGCTAAGGGTTAAATAAATAGTTTCCTCATCGCGAATGCAATTGTGCGTCTCATTATTTTTCTTGACTTAAAAAGTGAGAAAAAATAAGTCTGTGCAGGTAAATACATACAGCGGATCCAAAAAGTATTTGAACGCTATACTTACCATTCTCCAAGAAAAGTTGAGGGTAAACTTTTCATTGCGTAACCAGAAATGTTTGCCTTTTTCCTATGTTATCCAGTAGATTTTGACAAGAAGATGCGAGAAATTCAAGTTTTGATGCTGGAGGATTAATGGTTCAAAAGTTATAAGCGTTTGAAGTTGAGCCATTTCCAGTGTTTTTAACAGGTTAGCGTCGCCATGTTGTGTAGTGACATGAGCGGAGCCGGTAGGTGGCACCACCCTATCCGGCTTACCCCAACCAACCAACCAATTAATTATTGAGAATTCGCTCAACTTTAAATACTTGTAACTTTTGAACCATTAATCCTCCAGGATCGAAACTTGGATTTCTCGCATCTTCTCGTCCAAATCTACTGGATCACATAGGAAAAAGGCAAAAATTCTGGTTACGCAAGGAAAAGTTTACCCGGTATCTTCAAATCTGTAATAGATTCATTCAGAAAAAATTTGTTGGTGCTTTTATAGATTGAAATTGTAGCATTTTCAACCAAAAATGTGTTGTCAATTTCTCACCTGCTATATCAAAAATATCCTAACAAAAAGTAATGATGATGTGCAAAAGTAGAGGCTGCAAGTTATAAAATGAGTCCAGATTGATTGCTGTAGGTCTAATTTTTTAAACGAGATTATCAAAGCTTGAATATCGACAATTTCATGAAATAAAGCAACAATTTACAAACAATGAACAAAAGTAACAATTTAAAATTATGAAAATATTGATATACTTGCGTTGTATAATTAGGTATTGTTAGTAATTCTTATTAACTTCATTTTTCTATGTTAATTTCAATCTGAATTTCAAATGCATATTAGCCTTGTATAAAATGCTCTATGAAAATTGAAAGTATAAATATTTGCAATTAAATTAAATTTTGCGAGTGCAACTTCATTTGAAGATTCTCTGCAGTGATTCTATAATCTTTTTTCTTTTTTTTATTTCAGATCGCAAGAGATGATAAAAGAAAAAATTGGTTTTGGGAAGGCCTGAACTCCCATGTTATTCCCGATGCACGAAATACAACGATGCACTTGCAGGATGCAATTGCACCCTTCCTCATCATTTCACACGTATAAGTACTAAGGTAAGGATAGAAAATAGTGGCACGCAATTACTGTAACACGCAATCGGTGTATAAATACGATTGCAGAAATTATTATTGGACACTTTACTAAACACACTATAATAACAGTTCAGTAAAAGAATTATAAATATCTTTTAGAACGTATGTTGATCTATTACAAATTTTGTAAGGCATCAAAAGTAGAGTCTCTACAGTTATCCCATTCCTTAATGCAAAATGTATACATATAACACTGCTTTTTAAAAACGAAAATTCACATACAGTGACTCCCACTAATATTCGGACATTCTTAGAAAGACGATAACTTTTTCAATATTGAACAATTAGTTTACTACATGATACGAAAAGAAATTTTTTCAAAAATTACAATTAGTTGGAATTGTAGAAAAAATATAAAAGTTGCATTTCACAACTTTTTATGTGTGAGCTTATATTGAAGATTTAAAAAATACGTTTTATAGACGTTTTATATTTTTTTTACGTTTTTTTTTAAGTTTTAAATTTTATATTCATTGTGAAAGTTTCATCGAAATCGGTTGATGAGGCAAATAACGACAGACATTGAAAGATTATTATTATTTATTTAATGCTTTAAACCAAGTATGGTTTATGTAGCATATACAATACATGAACATATTAATATATTACATAATAGCTTAATGCGCATCTTAACTTAACTTAACTTAAAACTATTGGGTTGGCAAGAAAATAATTTCGGTATTTTAAGGTGAAATAGCTTCATTCATCGCTTCAATAACGAAATTCGGTTTTATTTCACCTTATAATACCGAAATTACTTTCTTGCCAACCCAATAGTTTATATAGCTTCTACTTGGTTACACTACTTTAATGAAATTAAATTTTAATTGCACATCGCTTAATAAAATCGAAAATAATTGACAGGCATTTAATATCTGGGCCACATAGGAAGCATTTTATACAAATCTACTAAGTACTGAGAATTCTTAGATTTATTGCAGTTAAAGGCCGAAAATCGTGAAAAATTACTATTTTTACCGTCTTCACCATCTTTAAACGATTGTAGCTCATTGCAACGTCGGCCGATTTTGACGAAATTTTCAGAATATTCGGCTGCTCTTTACTGTACCAGACTCAAAATTTTTGCCTTTCTTCTATAAATTATTATGTATTTGGTATGTAATCCAGTAGATTTGGACCCGGGGAACCTGCAGATCGAAGTTTCGATCCTGTAGGATCAATGGTTCAGAAGTTATGGTCGCTTAAAGTTGAGCAATTTGCAGTGTTTTTGACAGCTAAGCGCGCCGCCATATTGGTTTGTAGTCACGATCGCGCGCCGCTTACCAAGCAAAACCGCTAGATGACAGCACGGGCACGCGTTAATGTTGATAATATAGAGCGGATATTGCGATTGTTGTTTGAATTTTGGAAGACATAGCCATGATGTTGCATTTTAACTGGTCTGGGTTAGGTCTGAGTTAGGTTTTTGTAAATATTTTCCATGATATTTCTTCTCAAACATTTTCTGAGATATTTTCTCTATGTTAGCGATATTACTTTGTGCCCGTACTGCCATCCAGCGGTTCTGCTCGGTAAGCGGCGCGCGATCGTGACTACAAACCAATATGGCGGCGCTCTTACCTGTCAAAAACACTGCAAATTGCTCAACTTTAAGCAATCATAACTCCTGAACTATCGATCCTACAGGATCGAAACTTCGATCTGCAGGTTCTCCGGGTACAAATTTACTGGATTACATAGCAAATACATAATAATTTATAGGAGAAAAGCAAAAATTTCGAGTCCGGTAAAGTAAACTTTACCCGAATATCCAAAATTTTCCATATAAGCCCACATAAAAAAGTTTCAAAATACAACTTTTAGTATTTTCTCAATTCCGACAACTTTCAATTTTTCGCAAAAATTTGTTGTGTGTAGGACAAACCAATTATTCTAACTTCTCAAAAAAGTTCAAATCGTATGGTCCAATATTAAAAAAGTTATCGTCTTTTTAAAAGTGTTCGAATGTTGGTTGGTGTCACTGTACATATAGGTGATTAATATTTGAAAGTGATTCGCCCAAACGTTCAGAGAAGATACAATGAAAAATGTGTTTATTTGAACAATTTTGCAGCTGTTAAATACTTTTAAGACGTATCATAAAACTTCTTCTCAAGTGCATGCGGAAGCAGTATCAATTTACATTAACGGATTACCCTTCCTGATATTATTTTTTCGAAGGCAATAAAGATACAAAATAAACGGCGCATCTGCTTTCAGGAAGTTTCTTTTCAACTTCTTAGAATTTGCAAGTTTCTTTGACGTTCGAGACGTTAAAAAATAAATGTTAAAAGATTTTGATAAGATGCGATAACATTACAAATGTATTCTTACTGCATATATTCTTTATCGAACAGGCATACGAATAAATTGAAGAACTTGTAAATAAATCTAAACATCCGATAAATTAAAAGAAAACACGGATGAAATTAATATGTATTTACACTCGATATTGTTCTCAAAGGTAAATTTATAAAAGTAATTTTAAGATTTTGATTGGAAACAATTCAACAAAGAAAATAGTCGATGGAGAGATCACTACTATTTTTCACAGATGTATGTATCAGTAATTATGAAAATGGCGTGAGTAAAAAATATTAAAAAGTTGAATGTATCGCATACTTCGTATTACATTGATCTATATTTGAATAATATGTATACAATCATTTTCGCAAAATAGTAGGAAGCAGAGCCGTTTTGAATTAGTAATTGCATTGTTAATCATCATTGAAATCACTAAATGTTTTGAAACAAAAGATGTATGGGTCTAATTACATTCATAAACATTCATACTTTAATTTGAAGTAATTAGGAATATTGTATATTGACGTGAACGTTAAGTATGTTTGACATATTTTTGAAATTAAAGGAAGGTATTTCTGGAACTGTGTTTACTTCACGAATAATAATTTTTTTGAAAGCTTTTCTTCACAATTTTTTGAGGTGTATATTTAATAAATTCTTATAGCTTTTTCAGTTCTTCACTTTGCAAAGTTTGAATATTTGTTTTTGTTTCATATTTATTAATACATTTTTACATACTTGCTTATTTTCTAATCCGTGGTTAGGATTTTTAAGCCTTTGTGTGTGTAGATTTTCACTTCGAATTAACCACGATACATTGCCGTCTATTCTGATTATTCTGGATTGTAGCGACTCTAATTCAGCTCGAATGTATAGCAAACAAAACTATTTTTATACTGGGTGTACCAGATAAACTGTAACAAGCTGTTTTCTCGGAATCTAATGAAGATATTTTTGTTTTTAATTAAATGGTTAAGGAGGGCTAATATTTTAATATGTATGTATCAAATTTTTTGGGGAAGAAAGGGGGCCCTCAACATTTACTTGAATGTTTTTTTTTATTAATGTAATATAAAGGTGCAGGCAATTACTTTCATGTTTATGTATGTACAATATATGCTATATGTATAAAATTTTAAAATGTATCAATGTATTTCTTAACAATTATAGAAAACGCAAATGATAGTTTGAGGAACGTCTTACAAATCTAATTGACAAAAATGCGATATGACTCGCAATTTTGTCAGGTTATGGCTCTGAGACTTGCGCGAAGAATAGTTAGGCTCTCCGTCAATCAGAAGCGATCACGAAAATCACGAATCACTGAGATAAATCACCGCGATTGGGAACGAACGTGATCGAATCAAAAGTGATACAAAAGTAGCAGTTCAAACCATTCCTAGTTACAAATCGATGATAGTCTATGAAAGTAGAAGTCCCAAGTTTTAAAATGAAACCACATTTATTGTGGTACTATATTTTTTCAACGAAATTATCATGGTTTAAATATCGACGATTTTTCGCAAATCGGAAATTTAGTTTCCGAATATTTTTTGGATTTGGATTTATATAATTAAAAATATGTATGAAATCCAAGAAATATAAAATTCAAACAATGGAGAAAAATTCCGACTCTCCTTCCTAACATTCCTCGGAAGAAAAAGCCTGAGAGTGAAAAGTGAGAAAAACCAAAAGAAAATTGGAGCTTTCTTTCCACTGTGCGCACGTTTCTGTAAACATAACCAATAAATTTTGCATGCATACTCTGTTAGAACGCTGCACAGAAACCCCTTAGTCGAAGAGAAACAAATTCATAGGTCTGGGCTCTCGTATTGCGTAAGGCCTCATGGTACATTAACGTGCACGATAACGCACATTAAAGCACGGTGGATCATTTGCCTAATCTAACTGACTGCAGCGATTTCTGTTATTCAATTCGCTCAAAGTGCAGCTACCGTCTAGTTTATAAATAGAAGTTGCAACGATTGCTAGAAAAACATTTCTCTGTTTTAAACGTTCTATTATTTTTGGCAAACACAAGGAAGGCAAAAAAACAGAAAACTATGTGTAACATGAATTTAATTTATTTAGAGAATACATCATTTGGTTATATCTCTGTTCCTATTGAAAAAATTCGCTTATGTGCATAATCGGGTATGGCTGCACAGAACGTATACAATCCTTTGTTCAGAAATAGTTCTATTTTTTTCTTGATGTTGGTCCCATGCCAATTACACGAGGATCCAATCTGAGGAACATTTCATGAAAGATAAACATGTAAATTTTTTGAAAGAAAGATAATATGAAGGGACACACACACAAAGGAATTTGGATAAATGCCAGCGTGCAAGAACTTCGTAACCGTCTTATGATAAAGATACGGAAGATTTTCCATTTTTCATTAAAAATTTTATGAAACAAACTTTTCTATTTATTCTGTATCAACAGAGCTTTTATACTACTTAAAACTCGTAATATAACTAACTACCATACTGAAGTCCTTGAATTTTTACAGTGTTATAAGTGGTATTCGTTCACCATGAGTTGTACATATACAAGGTGTTTCATAATTTATGGTACAAAATGGGCCAGGTAGATTCTATGGTTGGAAATTGGAAATAAGACGAAAATCAAGTGTATAACTAATTTGTTAAGCATATTTGTAGTTTGTAGTACACACGTCCTTAGCAAATAACCGATGCAGATGCAATTCACTGCAGACCGCTGTTGCGACCGTTTTGACAATGAACCACGAAAATATTTGAACTTTAAAACAATCATAACTTTGTTATTGGAAGCATTGGTTTACTAAATGATCTGCAAAAAAGATTTTCCAAAAATTTACAAGGTTATTGCATGCAAGAATAAAAAAAAGCATTTTTCAATCAATGAAAATTTAAAATATATGTTTTCTAGATCTATGTTAGTTATTCACATGCTGAAAATTTCATCAAAATCGATTAACATACCCAAGTGGTTAAATGTGGTGAAAATTATAGTTTTTCGTGACTTTTGGTCAGTTTCTGCTTAAAATCAACAGATTCTTACATCTTTCGATGCGTGTCGTTTTTTTCTGTGTCAACCGATTTCGATGAAATTTTCAGCGTGTGTATAACTAACATTAGGGGTGTGCGAGTACTCGAAATTTCGAGTTCGGGTCGGATCGGGAAATTCGTTCGGGGTCGGGTCAGAGAATCCCGAAAGTTTATAAATTTTGGGTACCCGAAAAGGTAATCGGGTCGGGTCGAGTCGGGATCCCGAAAGTTTGCAATATTCGGGTCCTCAAAGTCAAAGGTGGGGCAAGGCTGGGATCAAATCTATAAGGGAGTTCATTTGAAAACTTTCCAGCCGAACATCTCGAAAAGTATGAAAGATATTAAAAAAGTGTAAAACACGTGTCCATGGATTTCGAGAGGGGAAAGAGGGGGGCAGTATCAGTTTTTTATTTGGCTGGCGTTTTCAAGGTCATTTGAAGGTCAACTTTGTTTTTTATTATGGGATCCTATATTTGGAAACCTATATTTTTTATTATGGGATCTTATTGTATGTAAAAAGACCAGCAATTTTCGTAGGATACTTTTTTTTATCCGTGCACTAGTTTCGGAGATATTTAAAGAGAAGTAGAGCACAGTTTTATTTGGGCTTCAAGTAATGATAGAAAGATATTCGTTCAAGATAAAAACAATTTCAATATTGGAAATAATTATACCGTTTCGACATATTTCATTTGAAAATAACTCAAATTTCCTAAAGATTTGTCTTTAATCTCACCCCATTATATTTTTATTTGTGAGGTAAGAGAAACCGTGGTCAAAAGGAACAATTTAAATGTACACTATGAAAACTTAGTACGTTTACAACAAATAATCTTACTCAAATATTTAACATTGCTGTGAGTCACAGAAATTTCTACGTTCGGCACGCTCGGCGGGGTCACGAAAAATGGTAAATTTACACGATCTAAGAAACTGCACTGGCCCGACCGTTTTTCTTAGATCACGACTTTATTACAGGGATTCATACCGGTATAATACCGGTATACAAAATAACGGTATTATACCGGTATTACCCCAATAACTTTTATAGAAACCGAAATACCGGTATGACGTCATACCGGTAAATGGAAATACCGGTATATTTCAAGAACTTATACCGGTATTATACCGGTATTTTCGGTTATACGTTGTACCGAAATACCGGTATGATACTATTTGGAAATACCGATATATTTTCTGATATTTGCCGGTAATTTTTTAAATTTTCTTATTTTATTTAACAACAACAGTGACGACGCACGGAGACCGCTGCGGAGCGCGGAAGACGGAAATAATTGAATATGCGGCAAGGCCAAAGACACGCAGAATTTTTGTCATATTTTATTAAAATATGACTTCAAAAAGCAAAGAACGTCAATGGATTTATTGCTCTCCCGACGTTCAAACAAATTTGCAAAAAGACAGAAATTCTGCGTGGCTTTGGCCTTGCCGCGTATTCAATTATTTCCGTCTTCCGCGCTCCGCAGCGGTCTCCGTGCATCGTCACTGTTGTTGTTAAATAAAATAAGAAAATTTAAAAAATTACCAGCAAATATCAGAAAATATATTGGTACTTCCAAATAGTATCATACCGGTATTTCGGTACAACGTACAACCGAAAATACCGGTATAATGCCGGTATAAGTTTTTGAAATATAGTGGTATTTCCATTTACCGGTATGACGTCATACCGGTATTTCGGTTTCTATAACGGTTATTGGGGTAATACTGGTATAATACCGTTATTTTGTATACCGGTATGAATCCCTGCTTTATTATAGTAAGTTAACGATTGGAGTATGCAGGCAAATGAATATGATATATCTTTAATAATGATAACATCTATTTTACTAACGTATTTGTATATTTACTCATTCCTTCTGGATAAAAACCAAATAATAATCTGATTTTATATTAAGAAGTAAACAAATATGTTCGTAAAACATATTATTATTCGTTAATCCAAATATATCTATATACTTTTTATATCTTTTTCGTTCGTCCTTAAGGGGTTAGGACACAGTAACAAGTGGGGAAAATATAAGATTTTTAAACAGCGGTAGAAAAAAGTGAATGATCGATAAATATAAGAATTTGTATTTCAGTTTACTATATTATGAACTATAAGAAAATGCTTGTAAAATTTTAAAAATAATTTGTTCTTATGCCTTTCGTCGTCTTTGCTCGGAATATCTTCTCTTCTAAATGGCCAACTGGTGTACAGGATTCCTACAAATCGAATTAACTATATCAAAAATCCCAAAAATGTCATAAACTGTGATATATTCTCTAGGAATTGACGATCCACATTTCAATTTTTGTGAAAATTAACAAAATGGCAGATATTTTAAATTTAACGACTGAATTTCGGTAGAAAATTTGTTGATTTTTTATTTATATTTAATGTCAGGTTTAATCGGAGAACACACGAAATACAATATGTTTAGAGTAAATATAATTATACATCAATACATCGTAACAAGGACCATATTACAAAACGAACTGAACAACGAACAAACGTAATCAATAAAAACGAAACACGGATATTCATAGCCTATTTGAACATAATATAATTTATATCTAAAACACGCATTGATATTATACTCAACATTTAACAAAATAATGGGAAAATGAAAAAAATCGATCATCAATGCCTAATAGATATTATAATGAAGATAACTGTACAATTTTAATGTAATTGCTAAGGTTGAACTCGAGATATCTTATATACCGTTTTGAAAAACGCAACTCTGACAAAAACGCGTTTAGAGTTTATGAATGTAATTTTTCTCGCAGGTATACGAACTCACTCTCAAAACGGTACTTCGAGAAATAATTTGTATTAAAGCCTGAAATCCATGTAAAACCTTTTGCATTCTGTTCTCAAGACTTGAAACTATTATTTAAGACAAAAAAGTTTTCGATTTTTTAAAAATATAACTGTGTCCTAACCGCTTAAGTGTTTTTCATTACGATTCCTGTCACACGCGAAATATTCTCCTAATAGACTACTACATAACAATATTATGTTGTTTACTCCGAGAAAGGGTGTGGCATCATTAAAGAAAAGGGAATCACGTAATTTTTGCAAAGTATTTTTATGACTTTTTCAGCTTCAATAGAACGTAATTATAAGTCAGCTCAATTGCTGGAATCACCTGGTACAATGATATTATACAATACCCGTTCTCTTCCCAAAGTAGACACACTTTGTACGATATGACCTGAACGAAGTGTGTCGGAACACGGAATATCACGCAAGAGTAATAGAATAATTGTATATGATTGAAGCAGCACAATATGTGTGTGTTTCCCTGGACAATGAAAATAACAAGGAGAGAGCGATAAAAGAGAAAGTTAGGATACGATCGAATGGACAGTTTGGTTTAATTGGAATTTCTAGCATATCTGAGCAAGATTATTGTGGTATTGTAGAAATCTTGTTTGATTTGAGTAATATTAGGTCACTTGTTAAGTCTATGTCAGATGCGTTTATATTAGTTATCCAACAAATTACCCTCGTTTTCTATATGAAAAATTTAAAAAACATATTTACATTATAGACAGTTTTATAGTCGTATATATTACCACGTTTTTATTAGCTCGCTTTCTTGTCTGTTCCTCTGTTTGTCTGTTTGTTCCGTATAAATTTTGCAATTGATTTTAAACTAACTTCCCGATAAGCTAGAGACTTGAAACTTTGAACATAGCTCAGAACTGGATGACAATATTTTATCGGTTCCTCGATCGAACGTTCTAGATCTATTTAATTCGTTTGAATTTTCGTACGTTGAGGTAAACGGTCTCAACGCCCGCTGTTCGTCTTCGCAACCGCTCGCGTTTGTTTTCGATATGCCGCGGTCGCAATACCGTCTGAAATTTACTACATGTCTCTGTTATAATCTACTCATAATGTCTAAAACCGATTGAAAAATTTCACACGCACAAGATTAAAAAGCAGAAAATAATTATTTAAATAAAAATAAATTTTTAAAAAATACCACGTTTTTAAGACGGACTAGAAAGTATAAATTAATTTTTCTTAGCCCCATTCAGATTCCTAACCCCATACAGATACTCCTGAAAATTTGTGATTGTGAATTTTTAATAGCTATGAAAATACTTGTAAGATTTAAAACGAAAAA